>JAHSVC010000045.1:55000-62500 GCA_021397845.1 Areca catechu | reverse complement strand
ATATAGCTCATAATGCTTTAGGATGCAAGCACGCCCAGCGAGAAAGGCCCTGGGAGTTTCACTCATTGAAGGATACACATTCCTTCCATTGGTAAATAATATCGGAGGGGTGGGTGATCCCGATTCGATCATCGGATGGGCTGTCTATTTCACCAGAATAGTCATCTTCCTCGCAAGCAAGTCAAGGTCAATCAAAGAAACCAAGAAAGACGCTACTCAACACCATTTGACACTCAAAAAGAAAGCCTATAAACATTAGGGAATACAACGCACGGAGTTCTCACGTCAAGGAGTAGATAAGCAGACACTGTGAAAAAGCCGTGTGCACGAGGCAAGCATATGACACCAACCAAAATCTTTCGGAATCAGGTTAGTCAAAGGTCAGGAAATACAGCCCGATCAAGTGAGGCCGGAAAGACAAGCTAGTGGACTCGTCTGCCCCTTGTCCCTTTCCACCAAATGCCTTAAACAAACCAAACCTCAGGTGCGCTTACCCCCAGAAAAAGCCCGTAGTAGTGTCAAGAGTTTCCTCCCATTGGCTTTTAGCCGTAGAGGACCGCTCTCGATTTGCTAGAGCTGTGGCTCCCTTCTAGGCTTTCCCCCTTGCCTCTATTCTGCCTGCAGACACCCGGGACAATCATGCTTTTTCTTTTGTGACGGGCTCTGTTTATCATGACCGAAGCCTTTCATATCGGCTTTTTTATCGGCCGGATTCCCGATTCGCCTATTCGGTTCGATGTCCTTTCTCCCGCCGATTGAGCTCTGCCTGCCGACCATCGCATCTCAGCTTCTGGACTTGGAATTCTTTCCTCAACCGGGTAAACGACAGCCTTTTACCCTTTTCACTCCGAAAAATGGATTCTGGTTCAACTGCTTGAACAACAGAATGAATTCTTGCTTGCTGGTGGTACTGCCTCTGATGCAGCTAACTATGACTCTATCCACGATGCTACTGTTTTCTATCCGACCTCTGCAGGCGATGGATCTCACTCATCGGAATCAGGATCTCGTTACCGAGGTATGGATATTCGAAATGAGAAAAAAATCATCGGCTGGATCAATGGCTTGGAACAGAAGGTATGCTGCAAGCTCTGTTGCCGGTTCGAATAAGGGTAGTGAACAAGAGCATCTGCTGGTGAAACTACTGCTTATGCCGGATCTGGCCCCTCTACCTTTTATCTGAGACGGTGATACGCCTACCTTTTCGTCTACTCTTTTGCTACAGCATTACCTACTTGATGAGCTTTTCACTCTATAAGGCATCAAAGGCAAAAGATCATTGAACTTTCATTCGATATGAAAATAAGAATACTGTAAACCTCATATCACGTCCAGAGTCGGATTTTAATACCTCTTCAGTAGCAGGCCGATAATAAGTCTGGCCATCGAAGGCTTACCCAACTGCTCTGGATTACTGATCAAGTGGCTTTGAGAAGGAGAGATTTAAATCAAAAGAAAATGGCCTATTTGAGATTTTCAGGTTTCTTTTGTTTGGGAATGAAATGAAAAACCGTATTGTATTTTGCATCTTTTGCCAAACCAGTTCCTATCTCTTCCCTTTCCTATCTCGAATTGACTATCTCTCGGTGATTGGCCTTAGTAGACCGGTTTTCAATTGGATAACTCGATTGAGACCGTCCTTTGCCTGTTCTCCCAGTCAGGAATTCCATTCCTTGCAAGTATATCATTTTTTAGAGTGAGAGTGTCTTGACGGCATTCAGTTGATTATGAGTTCATTGAATGAAAGAACGTTTCGAGACTTGTGGATTACCTCACTGAGATCACTACTAAAAGAAAGTCTTATTAGGGCGCTTTTCCGGGATTGCAGGTCTAAGCCTATAAGGTAAGCTATCTGTAAAGAGCAGGAGTCGCTTAGCAAGCACAGTCTCTTTTTCCCTTTCGACCGCTTCCCTCAAATAAAGAAAGTATGGGCCTTTTCCAAGTTTTGTTTCCAGTCTATTATGCCAATTGTTCTCACCTTCTTCAACCTTTTCTCGAATGAAGTTATAGTAAAGTTCAATAGGTTTTGTTCTTGCGTGAAAAACCGGATTAGACGAGAGTTTCATGGCACTTTTATTATCGCAATCTCATTTTGATGGTCCAACAATCATTCCCATTTTTTTTAGGATATGCCTTTACCATGTCAGCTCAGCTACAGTGGCTGCCATTGCTCTATACAAAGCTTCTGCATTGGATCGAGCTACGGTACGTTGCTTTTTACTGTTTCATGAGAAAAATGAATCAACAAATGTGATGCAATACCCACTGACGGATCTCTGGTGTCTGGATCTCCAGCCCAAGAAAATCACTATCTCTGGCTCTGGCACCGAGTAATTGAATTTTCAATTGCTCGATAGACGGTGATGGGGGTACGACTTGAGAATTGACCCAAGATTCTCTGGGGTACCAGTTTACAAATACGGGAAGGAAGGAGGTATGGGATGCAAAGTCTCATTCAAAAATCTATTTTGGGGTATTTCCGTGTTAGGAGCAAGCTACTTCTAGCCTCTAGTCCAGAGCTATTTCTTTCGCCTATAGCTGCTTTATTAGCTCAATACCTACTCACTATAGGTATTTTTTTCATTAAATGTATGATACCACTCTATAGACGAGATATCATTGGTATTGCCTCCATATCCGATTCAACAACTAAGCTGAATTTTTTCTTACTAAAAAGCCTTGTTGAGTGCGGGGGAACGAAAGGAGGTGGAATTTTTGATGAAGGTTGAATCGTCGATCGAATTCAGGCTTTCTTGCTTCTCCGGTGGGGACCTCTCCTTCTTCATTTCTAAAAGCCGGGAACGAATCAATATCAGTAGTTGGGAAGTATAAACCCCGGCTATCTACTAAGAGCTACTAGGAGCTTACTAGCTATCTGGGTAATGCTCTAAACCGTCGAATCACAACAGCCCTTGCCCTTGCCATGCAACTGCTGCAGAGATGGGCTTTTTCTAATCCGGTTGGAGCCAATCCTACTCTAGGCTTTGATTGTCCCTACTGGCACCGCAACTTCTTGTTCCCGTTCTCGCCCGATTTCGAAAGGACGTGGGTCCGGTCGAGCCACTTCACACCATAAGGAGGGAATACAGACGACTCGAAGAAGTTGGTTTTTTTCGAGGGAGAAGAATGACAACTAGACCTTAACACAGGAAAGGGATAGAGAGATGGATGTTCACCCAACCTGATTGAAATGAATCAGAGTATGTTCACCCCAATAGTGTAGCCAGCCATAAAATCAAGGCTGACGCTCGATCGGAACGGAACCAAGGAGGTCGTGTTGCGTAACGAGACTACAAGAAAAGAATTCAACTAGAAGTTGTTGGCAACTAGTGAACCCGGCGGCCGGGTGAGAGGTAGATCTTCCCATGGGTTCGGACTTGAAGTGAATCCGATGGATGTTCTTTCTTTCGACAAGACTGCTTTTCGTGGAGGGAGATAAGCGGATACTTGCTTGCCAGTATGTTCGGTCTGCGGTTTGGTAACGACTGGGTCTACACCCTATGTCGTGCATCGTTCCGCTCGCCGGATCCGGCCGGTAAGAATTTTGCATGGTCGTTCGCGGCGTGGGGTATGGATGTGATCGGACCCATAAATCCTCCGTCCTCGGGACATCACCAAACTATTTTGGCTCTTACCGATTACTTCTAAAAATGGGCCAAAGCAGTTCCATTGAACGAAGTGAAGGGGTCAACAGTAGCGGATTTTATCCGGACTCATCGCTTCAGTGTCCCAGAGAAGATCATCTCTGATAATGGGACGCCGTTCAGGAATCGAATCATGGATCGGTTCTATGAGAAATACCACATTCGGCAACTCCACTCCATTGCTTATGATGCTGCACCCAATGGCTTAGCCTAGGCCTTTAACAAGACCCTGTGAAAGCTGTTGAAGAAGATGTTTAAAATAACAAAAAGGATTGGCACGAGAGGCTGCCCGAGGCACTTTGGGCTTACCGGACTACCCATCGCACTGCTACTCAGGCCACTCCTTATTCGCTGGTCTATGGGGGGGAGGCAATTCTCCCTCTCGAAGTCCAACTTTCCGACTCAGATGCAAATGCACCACTTGATTCAGTCACAAGTCTAACTGATTCCCCCCTCACCTACTCATCTGGCTACCATGCTGCCTCCTTCCTTTGCCGACTCGTAGCTACTCCACCTGAGTGAGACACCGATTCTTGCCCTAATATCTTCCTCTTTTTCCTGCCATACCCTTGCCTTTCCAATCACTGCTACCCGCTTCGCTTTCCATCTTGCTTCACTACCTGATTCCTATTAGCTAGCCCCGTCATGCTTATCTCTCTGGGGTCGTGTTATCCACTCCTTCATCAAGGTTAGGTCAACCAGACCAGGATCGAGTCGAGTACGACCCAACTCTAGAGGTGAACCGGGCATTTTAGAAGCGAGTGAGCCACCGGTAGCCTAAGCTCGCCCTCGCTTCTTCTTTGTTGCTGAGTTAGCAGATCCTGATCGTGATCCTTGATGCACTGGTAAGCCAGGCCAGTTTCAGTTTCCCCTCCGGCGGTTGATGTTGAAGTTGGAGTTAGATTGATTCTGCCTGCCTTCGAGCGAATTCGAGTTGCAGTTAGAGCTGGAGTTTCGAGTCATGCAGAGCCAGACGGGGAATATGGTCCATAGGCTAATAGTTTGCAGGCCTTTAAGCAGGAGAGGGAGTATTCAAAGTTGTTATATTTCTTCCAGAAAAATAGTTATAGTTGGGGCTTTTGAGGAATGCTTTATTTCATTATGCTTACGGAGAACTACTCTATCTAATTGCTTTAGAGAACTCTTAGAATAGGCTTTCTCTCCAGCCAATCTTAAGCCAGCAGGGTAGTCAAATAGAGCTTGGATAAAATAGGGTAAAGAAAGGGCTAGGCTAAAACTAATAGATTTTTTTCTTTGTCCTAAGTCTAATGAACTTATAATGCCAGACTCTAAATCACTATCTCTATATAATATTCTTGCCAGCCAGTGTCAGAAAATCAATGCTTCGATATCGATCCAGTGGGAGAAGGCTAAGGGTTTTGTCCTACTTCCATTCCAGCCAGTAAGCCAACAGAAGTCTCTCTTTCTTTCTTTCCCTTCGTAATGGTTTCATTCTGCCTTTCCTGCCAGAAAGTCCTAGTCCGACCCAGGGTCAGTTTATAGCCTTTCCAGAGAGTGCCAGTACACAAGCAAGTGAGAGATGTATTTTTACAAAATTTCTTATTCCATTCCCAGCTATCCAATTGAAGTTCCTGTTGGAGTCTTTTTTCATCCAGCAAGTAAGTAAATGAAAGCATTCCCTTTGAAGCAGGAGGCTTTCTCAAGGCAAACAGTAAGGAATATTTCAAATGAGCAGGAGTAAACAGGGCGGGCTGGGGCTAAGGCAATCTCTGTACTAACCCTATTAAGCAAGTGCCTCTCCTCCTAGCTAGCCAGCAGAGAGAGATTATGCTCTAACGCTCTAAGAATTTGCAGTCTATTAGGGAAGAAGGCATCTTAGGCCAGTAGAAGTCTCTTTGCCCCTTTTCTATATTTACTAATCCATACGTTATAACGAGTTAAAGGGCTATTATTATCATTCCTTGCCATTCGATCCAGCCGAGGTTACCCTTCAAAAGAAGTAAATAGGGTAGGGTGCAGGCCCACCTGTTGTAGTTCCCTTTTTTGGCAGGCCATAAATTAGAGTTGCTTTCATTCGCCCTTCCTGCCTATGGGGGTTCCCCGCCAGCTATTGGGATTGGGAATTCTCTCTTTTTTTCTAAGCCTAAGGCTTTCCCTGATGTTTTCGTTCCTATACTATTATTTATTTTACTAAATTTCACTCGAGTGACTTAACGTTACTTTATTGTCAGTCCATGGTATCCATTAGGATACATCCAGTTCCTTTTTGAATCCGGCCTTTCCTTTTCTTTTGTTCTAAGGAGGAAAGCAAGGGCAAAAGCATATTCAGATTAGACAGGTATCTCTGCTAGGCCATCTAGTGAGAATTCTCTTGGGAGAAAGCTTCCATCTTATCTTGCCTTGTCCCCAATCCTAAAGTCTCTCTTGAAGTTAAGTTGAGTTGGCAAAGGATAGACAGTTTAAGTACCCCTTTTCTTTCTATAGATTTCTTTGCTTTCTGCTAGGGAGAGTAAGATAATATCATATTGGGGATCTTAGTTATCGCTTGATGCTTGCGCGATCTTACCCTACCTCTCCTTGCCTGCCAAGCTAGGGGGAATTCTCTTTTGAGTGGTTTTTTCTCTAAATCTGCTACTGTAATCGAGCGAGTGAGAAGGCTAAGGGTTGCCCCTCGTAGTCGTCTTGCTGCCCCCTGCCAGTCATAAGCCCCTCTAGGTCCATTCCAGTGAGTGGTAAGCCTATCAAGATCAAGTGGAAGCAAGTGGTTAATACCTAATAGCAGTCTCAGTGTCCTTCTTCCAGGCAGTCTTAAGCCTTCTCTAGTCTAGCTCCCTCTCTCCCTTATGGTATGGGATGGGGTCCAATCTAGTCAATTCCACTACTACCTCTACGCTCTCATCAACTATTGACCCGACCTTACTACTCTCTGATCTCGAACTACCTCTCTTCTCTCGTTAGCCTGAAACTGCCACTACCTTCAACAAAGCTTTTGTCTGTCAACTCGCCTCTGACCCCTAGGCGTAGGCGCTTTTCAGTCCCGCCTTTCACTACCTATCCTGGTTCCGAGCAAGTAAACTGACTCTCCCATCTCTACCTTATAGGTTTCATTTCACGTCCTCTCCTGTAGAGCCTGAAAGCCTTGAACGCCCTATCACGTAAAGCCTTAGTTTTCACCTACTCTGGTCGAGCTTCACTTCCTATCTGTTTGATACTGTTCGAGCCGAGCTTGACGTCCTACTTTGACTACTTATCTTTTGATTTTCCGATCAGATGCTATTCCTACTGAAACTTTTCTAGTTTTCTGGTGCTATATGCGTACTTACAGGCTCTCTTTATGCCCATGCATGCAGACGAAAAGATGAACAGAACTACCAAAAAAAGCGAGAAAGGCATTCCACCAAACCAAAGGCGAGTCTTTCGGCGAGGCTATCAATAGTGAATGCCAACTGATAAGGAGAGGCGGACCGGATAGTTCGTTGAGTTGTCAAGGTGAACTCCACCAGTAGGGGAGGGCTTGATAGCTACTCAAAGTGTAATAAAGAGAGCTCATTCGTCTGTGGAAGTGCCCCCATCACTCATTATCCAGTGGGATTGGGGCTGGCCTTCCCCTTACATAAGGGAGTGTTTCAAATGACCAAAAAGATCTGCCCGGACAGGTGACCTTCGTCAACCAGCCAGAACGGAATCTGACCCGCCCATACTACTTTACCCTTTCTATCCACCGTTCCACCCACCGCCCGAAACTCACTTCCACTGGAAAAGAAACGGAGGGGACTACGCCCGATGAACGAACTTAGCCTTATCATCATGCTGCTAAAATCAAAGAAAGTGACAAGCGCTCTACTAGAAAGCCGATATAGGCCATTCTAACGCGTATTTACCGCATACCTAGGTC
>JAHSVC010000045.1:0-47500 GCA_021397845.1 Areca catechu | reverse complement strand
CTACTACATCTAGGGACGGGACTGATTTTGAAAGAGAGGTCTTTCTTTCTGGTTATGAAATCGCTTAGGTTGAAAAGCAAGTCGATGATGCCATAAGTCAAACGGGCGGGTGAGGCGAGAGTCCTTCACTGCACTCACTGGAGAGAAGGGATCATCTCCAATCTAGTTGTAAGGTCTTGTCCCCTTATTAGTAGCCGAAGTGTATGCCGGGTCATTTTTGATAAATTGATATGTGCATCGGAATACTTTAACACTTTAAATAAGCGTTAGTCGACCTCCGGAGGACAACAATTTGCTTTTCCAACCTGAGATTCTCTTTTTCATTTTCTCCAGTAGAGGAAGGCAATGCTCTCTCTTTATTCTCTTGGGGGACAAGGGAAGATCTAGGTACTTTATAGGAAAACTACCATTTTTGATTCCTCCTCAATGATCTAGAATTTCTGCGAGGAGCTCTGTTCGAGAAGAAGCACTGGCTCTTATCGAAATTGACCTTTTGGCCATTACAATCAGCTTCTTACTTCTTTCCAGAAAGATTTTCAGTTTCTTAAGATTCCGTTTATGGCCATTATGAAATTTTATAAAAATAGTTCGCAAAGAGAAGGTGGGAGAGTGCTGGGCACGATCTCAAACCATGGTAAGGTGTTATCATTTTCAATGATACCAACTCCTGTAGGCCTCGGCTTAGCACTTCTTCAGCTAAAATCAACAGGCTAGGGTTGGAACCCTTGTCGCAGCCCTCGAGAAGCTGGAAAGTACTCATGTGGCACACCATCCACAAGCACTCCAAAGTTTTCATTACATAAACATCCATGTATAAAATTCCGCCATTTATCACAAAAGCCGAAAATTACACACACGCATTACCCCCAACAAGCCCATTCGATCCAAAAAGATGCTTTTGCCATATCCGGAGTGTCTTTTGACCCCCCCTCCCTCCTACTATTAAGCTTTTTGGTTTAAATCCTTTATCACTTAAAGCCACCTCGTGAGCCAAGGAGATCTTCTCTACAATAGTTAGTCCTTTAACAAAAGCCCCTTGTTCCTTAAAAATGATTCTAGGGAGAATCCAACTCATTCTTCGAGCTAGAGATTATTTTATAGAAAAAGTGACAAAGCTCTCCTTCAAATATCTCATAAATAAAGGTAGGTCGGAATTGGTGAAAATGTGAAGGACTTTCGACTTTCGGAATAAGGGCAATCAATGAAATTAGAATTCAATAAATAGGGCTTAACAGCGCCTTCAGCAAAGAAATTGTGAACCGCCCTGACCAGGTCGTCTTCAATAATCTTCCAACAGTGAGAGTCAAAAAGACCTGGGAATCCATCAATTTAAAGGATAGGGGAGGCACTCTAACCAGGCTCTATTTTCACCGCATCATGGATTTCCTCTCGTTATGGCGTGGAAACCTGGGAGAGATTTTCAGCATCAGTGATCATCGTGGGAATACATCTAAGTAGATTAGGCTTCAGGCGCCACCCCCCACTCGGAAACCATGAAAAGCAGAGCCCTTGAAAGTGCTCAGCAGCTTTGGCCCCCACCTGAAACACATCACTAAGGATGGAGCCATCATCTTTAACAACTTCTTTTGAGTTCTTTCTGGATCTTCTAGCTAAAGTGGAGAGATGAAAAAATCTGATCTCTTTCTATCGCCCTCCTTTCCTTTAGCCATTTGATACGGGATTTCTGTTTCCAGATAATTTCTGAATGTCTAAGGCATACATCATAAAGATTTTTTGCCTCTTTTTCTTCCTGGGCTAACTCCGCAGTCCATCCCACCCTTTCCAAGGATTTCTGAATGTCGCAGACCTGAAATTCCGCTTCCTTGATCTTTGAAAAAATCGATCCCACAACATATTTATTCCAAAGTTGGAGGTCCCCCTTAAGTCGTTTCAATTTAGAAAAGAAACGGTATAACGGGGATCCCCAGGCCGGTTGTTTCCAAGAGGTAGACACCACCTCCAAAAAAGAGTAGTATTCAAGCCAAAATCTCTCTTTTTTAAACGGCCGGAAGGCGGCGCTTTTAAGGCCAATTTTGATCAAGAGTGGGCAATGATCTGATTTGAGTCAGGGGAGGTGCTCCACTAGTATATTAGGAAAGATGGACAACCATTTGCTGTTTGCGAAAACTCTATCTAGTCTTAACCAGATATAAGGAGTCCTCTTACGATTATTACACCACGGGAACCTACTTTTAACAAATCCCACATCTATTAAGCCACAATCGTTCAAAGCTTAGCTTAATTAAAGTCCCTCTCAGCTATGCTATGCAGGAGTAGCCCTCCCAGTTTCTCTTCCGGTGACAAAACAGCATTCAAATCTCTTTTAAGAAGCTTTTTGGGGGAAGGGCGGGAAGAGCAATTAGAGTCATTTTTCTAAATTCATCCCACACGCCTATCAATAGTTTAACAGCTTGCGTGAACAAAAAGGAGGCGTACCTGAGTATTTTAAGATTTGATCTTTGCGTTGGTAGAAATGAATTGGGCATTGCCTTCAATCATGGACAGGTCAAGGATATCTTCTCTCCAAAAGACCAAGATATTGGCAGGGGATTCATCCGAGATGTTCGACATTCATCCATACGCAATCTCCGCTTCCATTTTGATACATAGTTGGCCCTTCTAACCATTGGTTCCAGGATGACAACCAAAAACTAAAGCCCGGTCCGAGCAAGATCGTCGAGACGTCTACGCGTGGAAAAAACCTTGCATTCCAAACAATTGCAATTGTGGAAATTTTGGAAATAGAGTGGAGTGGGGCTTAGCCCCAAGTTTGGATTGTGCCCTAGTAGTCGCGCTCTTACCCAGGTGCTGCCATTTGTTTGCCTTGTTCGGAGGCTCCGGTTTCAAATCTTTCTCAAAGATAGATGATTGTGGGTCCTGAGAGGAGCTATTTGATTCTTAATCATGATCATTGGAATGAAGAGGCTTTGAGGACCTTCCTTCTAAGGAGAAAGCGCGAACTTTCTTGTCCATTTCCTTGATAGGAATGTCTCCCTTTGAAACTTCCTCTCCTCTCGCCCGGAAGCTTGTAGATGCACTTCTTTTCGACTTCCAAATGAATGTAGATGGGAAGCGCGACTCTCTTCAATATCTTCATTATGAACGCTCTGACGGATTCTTGCGTACTCTAGAATCTGCTGCTGATCCGTTGACTTTCACTGCTGACGATCCCCTGTTTATGTAGGATTGTTGCTATGCTTTGATTGACCCGTGATCAATGAGAAAGTCTCTTTTTGATCAACATGTCACAATTGGAGATTGACGACTTTACTAGGGCATAGGGGAAACATACATCCAATGCTATCACCATATTTTCTTCGCTGGCAAAACGCCCAAACAAAACCCATCAGGCAGGCTCAGTCAGTCTTCTGCTCACTACGCCCCCTGCTACTCTTGAGCACAGTCTTTATCTGCTGACTGCTCGGGCGGGTGGATACAGTTGATGAAAATCCTATTCCCGAGCACAATCCACCACCACAGAATGTTGTCCCTCGTCATTCGCAGACGAAACCACCAGAGACCTGTCCTGTCCGAGTAATGCCTACACCTCTGGATGTCCGAGATCCGAAGTTTGAGGATGCCATCATGGAGATTGTATCCAATAAAGAGCTTGAGAGACAGACTGGTGAATTCCGAACTTATGTCCGACCTTTTGAGCCGAGTGTTTACCTCGAGTCCTATCCTCCAGGATATGTTCTACCCAAGTTCGACCTATTTGACGGCAGTTCCGATCCTATCGAGCATTTAGCCAAATGAAATTTCAGACACAATGCGTTGATACCGTCCAAAATCCCAAGCTTATTATAAGACAATTCCGGAGTTCCCTCACCAAGGTTGCTTTCACTTGGTTTAGTAGATTAGAACCCGAGTCTCTCAAGTCCTGGAAACAGTTGTGTAGGTTGTTCTGCAAGAGGTTTGATGCTATTAGGAAAGAGGTTACTCTGGATGATCTGAGGAGGTGTAGACAAGAGAAGGATGAGTTCTTCGCCACTTTTCTTGAGAGGTTCAGGACAGTTGTCATGCAACTCGAGGAAACCGGATAAGTTGATTCAGATTTGTATCCGAGGATTGCGGTCTGAGTATCAGGGGCCACTCATTGCTGGGGGAGTACGGCGGAGTTTTGATGACTTGATCTACCGAGCTTCTGCACTCGAGGATTTCTATTGCGATCAAGGCGCGTATGTACATGTTGCTGAATTAGGAGGACGAGGACGAGGTCGTGGAAATGGGCAGTCTGGTCGCCCAAGGAAGCAAGGCCACAGGAAGGACCTTCGTTACCCTATTGACAAGACAGAGTCTTTATTATTATATAAAATAATATAATATTTATATTTTTATTTAAAATAAATAATAATATAAAAATATATATATTTTATATATATGCTTCTCGCCCCCGAAGACGACTCTTCAATACTTAAAAAGGTCTCTCCACCCCGTTCTCCGGAGCCCCCACTAAGACCATCACTTCCCGTATCGCCGAGTCAGTATATGTCCCCCCCGAGCCCTACATTTCAGCAGACCGTCCTGCACATTCTTCCAATCGACATGAGGACCAATCAGCCAGCACAGCTGCCTCCTCCCCACATGGAAATGAAAGGAGGATCTTCCATTTTGTCTGGATGAGAGTACCTTTTTAATATAAAAAATATGATCAGCTATCTCATGAGGGAGGGGCAAAACCGGTAAAGCAGGAATTTCAAGAAATGCATCCTGCCATATCACTGCAGGGACAGGTTATGAAATATCTGGACCGTTAGGGACAGGAAGAGATGAAGAAACTTATAGAAGTGGAATTCATCACCCCCATCCATTATCCGGATTGGTTGGCGAATGTAGTACCGGTTAGCGGGGGAAATGGAGGGAACAGGGTATGCATAGATTTCGGAGATTCGAACAAATTGGTTGGCACTTTAGGGTTATACAATATATCTTTTCCGTTATAAGCCTTAATGGAAGGAAAGGTGGGGGAAATCCATTTTGGATTGAGAAATCGATGTGCCGGTGCTTAACTTATAATCCAGATTGAAACTTCGTGTTCGTGATCAGGACCCAGCACCAACACCAGCGATGGGGGCGGGCGACAATACCACCATAGCGGTTCTAGTAGCAGCAAAAAATAGTGGCATAACAAACATAAGTAGTAGAACATGAGTAGCAGAAGTTTACCCGGCGCAATAACCGGTGGCACTAGTAGCAGAAGCATAGGCTTTTTGGGTACCGGGCAGAGGCAAGGCATCGAATCCCTCATCAAGCCCATCCACATCAATAGCTCACTACCCACCAACATCGAAATAAGGGGATGAGTCGACTGGCGAATCAGCTGCAATAATTGGACTCGACCAGTGCAGGTGGATGAACAGCCAGGAGGGATGGTCAACAAGAAGATATTTTCTTCCGCTTAGGGGAGATAAGGCAAAGACCTCAAACTCCAACTAACTGATCAGATCAGATAGTATGAAGACAGGGATATAGTATCAGTGACCTAGGCTTGACAGCTCATCCGGTCTTCTTTCTCACCTGGTCAGTGCTGGAGTTTGGATAGTTGTCCCAATCCCTGTGAGACCTTCTAGTTCTTGCACGACTCGGAGGGAGAGATACCCAGCTTGTAGGGAAGGGACGAGGGTAGGTCAGTTGGTCTAGGGAAGGGGAGCAGCAGCCGAAGCCGTGATTTGTATGGTATGTCTTGCCCTCCTAGTCCGGTTGGTTGGTAAGTCACTAAATCCCTATCTCCCGGTGGTCGAGTACCCCCGACGCGTCGAATGGGTTGTTTAGTCTGACCTCTTGTGTTGGCCCGACATCATTCTGTCTCCCGCATTCTCTCCTTTCATCGGTTAGTTTTTTTTTTTTACTTCGCTTCGCGATTGGAGTTGTACGCATCATGGTCATCGTTCCGTCCTTGATGTTAACGCTCTCGTGCTGACTGTAGGTCCCGGGTCAAAGGCATCTCGAACGAAGCTGCTCCGCATATGCGATCACCACACCTCCATGTACCTACAGATGAGGACTCCAACGCCTACTGTACAATCATGTGAGAAGTGCATCCTGCACACCAGAAACTCAGTGGCGTACGCCACACCCCCTGTACCTACACCCATTGAAACGTTTGTTTATTGTAAGACAATCTCCGACGCGACGCGCAACGCCCCATGCAAATCCGATCGATGCGCACAGAAGGAGAGCTTGTCCATCTAGAAAACGCGTATGTTAAGTCGGTCAATCGATCAAACTATGTATAGGGGCAGCCGGGCCGTATTAGCAAGCGTGACGTGCCGGACTGACCCAACACGTCTTTCTTTCCCGGCAACAGAAGATGCACAAAGTGGTTTCAGTAGCACTACCGAGTTCGCATCAGCGATTTTTTCACCAATGGAATCAATGGGTTTGGTCTTGGAATTAATCTACCGGCATCGGAGGGAGAAGCGGAGTCGGGAGCTGGAGGAAATAACACTTTTAGATAGACGGGAGAGGGAGAGGCAGTTGTTTCATTCGTTGACCCGGAACTAGGTACAGCTCCATAATAAGAAGCGCAGGAAGCACAAAGAAGGATGGTGTAAGCTTGGTTAGCTAGAGCGGGAACAAAAGATGCGGAGGCGGGGGCTATGACCAGAGCCCCCATGGATTGATACGGAACCCCCCAGACCCTGTTGTCGATCCGCCAGCACCATAAAGCGGGTACCGAGGCATTTGAACCGGAGCTTTCAGCAGTTTGATACTCGGGCTTCAGTAGCCGATAGGAGGTGGACCATAACTCGTTGACCATGCAAAAAGAAATCCGGGGGCAAAGAAAGGCACCATGGGAAGCAAAGGCTCGGGCTCAGATATCAATAGCAGCCAGCCAGTTAGTTGAACCAATGCCAGTTGACCGTGTGAAAGAAATAGATCCAATTTCGAGCGCGGTCACAGAACCACTACGGGATAGTCCGTGAGACAAGATCGGGATCCAGATTCATATCCCTCAGCCACTAGTGGAAAACCTTTCAAAGGAAAAGGTTGGTTGGGAGCGGGAGGGAGTCAATTACAGAAAGAGTAGAGACGGATATGGGGACTGTAGCTCCGACCATGTCAACTATGATGCTCTCGCTGCTGCCAGTCCTTCCACCAGTGAATGCTGGCACGCGCTACTTCCCGAACCTCCGTGTCTAGGTCCTGCCGAAAAAGACTGCAAATGATTTACCATCCATCCCACTCATATAGGTACGTTATCGGATGAATCGGATCGGGAAATGGATCGAAGCGCGCGAAATGGTCGCCTCGGAATACAGGGCGCAACGGAAGCAAGGTTCTTTGTTGGCGTCTTGCGTAACAAGGGCAAGAGGAGGCTACGGCGTTCGCCTACTTTGATAGGCAACGCATTGCAAGCAAATAGAGCAGAGAGCTTACCGTTTGTTTCTATTAGAGTCGCGAGCTTGTTGTAGTCGGTCCTAAAGGGAGAACCTTGCTGCTTACTTGCTATATCCCCGCGTCCTTGCACGGCTCGTTTTCTTCGAGCCCTGCTTCTCCCTTCCCCCTCTCCCCAGGGACCGACCGTATGGAGTATAGCCAAGTGGTAAGGCATCGGTTTTTGGTACCGGCATGCAAAGGTTCGAATCCTTTTACTCCAGATTATGAACACCCGATCGGATTTGTCAAGAACGAGCTGACAACTACAGGGGAAGCGGCTCGGGCTAGGGAAAATTCCTTCCCCGGCATGATGCTTCAATATTTGAGTTTAGTAGGTTCTTCTTTTCTTATGTTATGGCAGTCTTTATCAATTCATAGATGCCTCTTCCGGTCCAGGCGAAATGGTCGCTGTAGGTCGGGACGTGACTCGAGATTTGAGTGCGTCTGGTCGTATGTACCTGGCTGGTAGTCCCGCATAAAACAAATTCCCAATACATTTAGGTATGGTTCGAGCGTGAACCCGATACAGAGGACCTCTGGAGTAGTTAAGCACTGACGAACGGCAGCCCTCCCTTCCTTAAAGGCGTCGACGATCTAGGTGCAATACTTGACGAGGGGCCTTTAGTGACTCGGCTCCCGACCGGTCCGCACAATCGGGCAGTGTCCCTTGCTCGGTGCCCGCTGGCCCTTTTTCGGTAACTGCTAATGCCTACTCCTCCCACTGTCCGCTGATACGTACATGGCAATATCAGACTATCCCACTAGCGACTTTCTGCACAATCTCTTACTGGCTGGTAGCAGCGCTTCTTACTTCTTAGTTGTGGGAATAGGGGGATTGCTTCTCTTTCTCCAGCGCCTGCTAGCGTCAGGGGCAGTCGATTCGTCTCGTGCGTCCTGACGGTTCCCTACTACCCCATACCAGGAACTGAATTACGGGAGAACGCGTAAGGGGAAGGCAGAAAATACTGGATTGATTGATTGAGCTAGTAATGGGAAGTTGGGCAATTCATGCTGTTCGGTGTATATTCGTCCCATAAGCAATACTTATAAGTAAGTGTGTGATATCTATCTAAGTTTTGTATAAAAATACCTCGAACTTTTTTGATCTTTGAATCCCAGGAACTATGAAAAGGTTGGTATTTCCCTTTTCTTATTGGGGTTATAGGAATGCACTTCAAAATGGAATGAGGCAGATGCTTTAATAGCATTTAAAATTCAAGGTTGTTCTATTTATCACACAGCTCCCAACATTTCCTGGATATTATGGCAGACCAACTCGAAGTGTCGAAAGCATCTATCAGGTAGGGCCAACAATTCTGGGAAAAGCTTGTGATCTGGCAGAAGAATGCATAGGGAGTGATTACATAAAGGATATTGTAACCACTGATTCACCCTCTAGCCTTAAGTACAGCGTCTGCACCGAATCACCGGGAATGATGAAAGCCACGGCTTATTGGGGGTCCGGGTAGCAGAACCAACAGAGGGCCAAGGAATCGAAGAACCGTCGGTTGTCCGAGAGGACATACTCAGACTTATGGTTTAGGGCATTACCCTTACCGCGGACAAAGAGATGTCGAGGAGGCGTCTTCCTAGTCTCTCATTGAATCCTCCCTGATGAATCGATCAAAAAATCTCACCTTCAGCAGCTGTTAGTCTCTTTTTTCCAGGTCATATTGTAGCTTTGATTCGCCTTTCATTCCCTCCTGCCTCGAGAAAAGAAAGGGAACTGCTTGCTGCCAATGGAGATTCAAGAGACTTTTGCTTCTCTATAATCTGTTGGTCGATCAATGGATGAATACCCCACCGGGGAACCAGACGGAGATTCGAGATTGAAAAAATGTTCATGGGGCACTCGCATAAAAACGTCGGGCTGGCTGCTCTCGACGACGGGGTGGGAATGAGATGCTGGGAGATGGGAGTTATAGGTGGATTGAGAGGGGAGCAGATGCGTGGGCTAGTTCAATCTTTATGCTCCTGCCTTCCCTGCCTGTAAGTCCTCCCTTGCACCAGACAATAGAGGTTGGCATCAGACAGAATTGATAGGATAGGCCGATATTGAGATATGCTCGACCCCGGTGGGCTTCCCAACCCCACCACATTATGGATGGACTCGGGTTATTCTTTCTTTCCCGACCTATCAATTCAACCTCCCATACCTGCCCTCATCTCCCCCCCTCGCCCGACGGGCTCGACCACCCCCTCCGGGGTTCCACTGGGATTGCAAGTCTATTCTATGATTTGAGATGAGAGTTGTCGTCTTTTTTCTTGTGTGAGTGCCCTATTAGGTTAGGTTGCCCATTAGTAAGCGAACCGAAGGGAAAGAAGACATCTCTAACCCACCTCTTATCCGCTCCCTACGCTTGCGAACTCTAAAAGAGTGCTCGACCACCACCCTTCCGTAGACTCAACGAGGAACCGTCCATCAGTGAAGGTTCCTCTCCTTCCGTAGACTTCCCTACTCGAACTACCTTTTATTATAGGCTGCCTTCTCTTTCGGAGCTTTTCGGACGTCTCCACACCACCGTGACGTAGATGAGGAACAAGCCTACGGCCACGGAATTCGACGGCAAGCTTTCATTTCAAGAGTAGGGGCGCCACGGAATAGCTACGGAAGCTTCCTCGACTCTACTGTCAGACTAAACTACTCCATTCCCCCCGAGGGGGAGAGCGAAGCGGGGGGAGAACCGACTTCTCTCTTCTCTGCATGGAGGCAGTCGGAAGTACCAGCTTTGACTTCACTTCGACTTGACTTCAAGAGCTAGAAGCCGCGGGTCGAGTCAACTACACCAGACTGACAGGGCACACCACACTCTATCAAGCAAGCAAGCTGCCTGTGAAGTTGAAGCTGACTTTGCGATACGGACCATTCCCAATTTTCTTGCTTGCGAATATCTAACGATTAGCTTTTAGGCTAGATTCACCTCCGTACATGCGGATGTACTCCGGGATAGACGTGGAGAGCTAAAAACTGTATGGGCCACCCTTGCTAGCAGAAGAGAAGGAAAGAGTTCTCCCTACCCCTTAAGTAAGGTCGTCTTTGGCACTCCAACTACTGATGTGTTGACCAAGGCCCTATAGAATAAAGTTGGAGAGGAAGATTCGTCATTCCCGTAGCGGTGACCGAGAGTGATTGCGCATCGGCCTGAAGGGACAAAATCCTCATAAAGCAAAGTGGATGGAGGTGGATCGAGTGAGGAACTATACCCTCACGACGTTTTGACCTAATGAGCTTTCTTTCCTAATTCTTTATTATATTCCTGTTTCAGTCATCTCTTCCTAATACGAATTCGGATCCCCACCCCCCATAGCAGTTTTTGTTTCACCCCCTCCCCCTCTCTCCATTCCCATTGGCAGGAAGCACACCAGCAAGCTTTCGACGAATGCCTTCACACAATCGAGAAGTAGTTCGTCAGTCACTATAGCATCATAAGGTTTGGTCGGCCCGGGAGGAACCGAGCAAGAAAAGAACGTAACCAACGATTTCGCGGAAAGGAAATCTCCACGTTTGGTTTCCGTCCATTCCGCCCAAGTGGCTCACCCGCGGTCATCTAACTGGCGACCCCATCGAATCAGAACGTTCGACGTCCAGCCTAGTTGTCCCAGCCCGTATATCCCTGCTTTCCTTAGCCAGCCTTCCACCGACCTGGTTGAACCAACCACCGGACACCGCTTGAGTACTTTCCCTCGTAGGCAAACCTTCCCTTGTAGCCGAATATAAGGGCTGCTTTAGTGACCAGTTGAGCCGTCAATCTCCGCTCTCCTTGACCTGCAAGCCGGAAAGGAAAGAATGGCTTTCGTCGAGAAGTTTGCCAATGAAAGTCATGATAGTTAGTCAATCTTTCTACTATACCAATATCCTTTTTCCTTAGTTGTCAAGCAAGCAAGAATCCCGCCTTTACCTGAACAATGGGGCCATACATAAGTCCTTTCTCGACCTTTCGGGTGGAGTGAAATTGGAAATCCCGGCTTTAGTCGCTCAGTGGTTTAGCCCTAACTTCAAAATCTTAGACTTGTAACGGACTCCGTCCACGCTCAGTAACACCTGTTGTTGGGTCTGTGCTCATAAGGTTGCCCATGACCGAAAGACCGATCGCGACACGATTGTCAGATTAGAACTGTCTCAGTTGGAGGGTGCCAACACTTGGTCTTAGATCTTGTGAGACGGAACGAGAGTCAAGCCAGCCCTCTTTCCATTCTTCGGATTAAATAAGACCCTGGGACATGGAACTGGAGCTACAGTCTCGTTTCCGTCCATCGATTGGCAAGCAAGCCAACCAGACCAACTTCTTATTGCCACGAAGAGGAGCCTTGATCTCTCGGTGAAGTGAAAGGCTTATTCGGACAACGAAGCGAATAGGCCCGATGCGAGCTAACGTGAGTCTAACAGTTCTACGTCTTTCTAAGGAATGGGCTTATACAGGTTAAGAAAGAAGGAAGAATATGGCTGCTTAGGCCCAAAGAAAGATAAGAAGCACTTAATCATGTCTTGCCCTTATCCGCATGGTCTTTAAAACCATTGCTTAGCCCCTGACCCGGCGCTTTCCCCACCACCTCTTCTCTTCCCTCCCTTGCTTCGGACAGAGATAGATATTTTTCTATTCCACCACTGAGAGAGCAGATAGTTGCCTCGTCAGACATGTTGCTAAGTCGTGGTTGGTTCCTCTTTGCTATTGACTCGGGTCTGTTGGGCTAAGGGGAGACTGAACTGCCATCAGAAAATCACACTGACTGACTTAAGTACCAAACACAGAAGACAGCACAAACAGGACAGCTAGAGATAGAGAGATTCCCTATCAACAGGGCAAGATTGTGATTTCTATCTTTATCTATCTCCTTCCTTTCCTTCTTGTTTAGTACTGGATTCAAAGAGTCTCAGATATTCCCTTCCTTGTTTTAGAAAGCAGGATAGAAGGAGTAAGGTACGCTAGCTGAAGAAAGGGAGAGATAGAAAGAAATAGAGAGAGAGATCTAAGCACAATAAAATAAAGAAGTAAACCATTTTCATTTTTGAAATACCTCAAAGCTTGCTTACAAAGGACTTCACTCCTAAGACATATGAGTCACTCACACTATCTTCACAAGTCTCACTTCAACCTCTCACCAACCTCCACTTCTCCTCTCATGGGCTACTTTTTATATAGACTTAGAGAGCCTTCATGGAGGTGACAAGTGTCACTCAATTGGATACATACAAGGACTCACAAGACTGACATCTAGACACATGGCAACTGACTTGGGAACTAAGGCAACCCTTGCCCTTGCCTACTTAGAAACTTATCTATATAGGAGGACACATGTCTCATTCCTTGGGACACAAGTCTCTATATGGTAGTAAAACTTTGTCAATATAGTCCAAACAAGAGAATACTTTTTCTCTTAAGTGGTGACTCATCAACCTTGGTCATCAAGGTCTCATGCAAGGAGACACATGTCCACTCACATGAGGGAATCCAAGTGGCCTTCTTCTTTTATTCACTCACATGACCGTTATAATTATAATTATTATTTAATAGGCATAACATGCACTCAAATTCTATTGAAATGAAAAGGAACATTCCAAGAATCTATACTTTCTAGCCTATGACCCTCTAGACTCAAAACTTTGACAAGACTGCCCTTATAACTGGGCTTATATTTTTCTTTTTTTTCCCTTTTGCCCTGGTGTCTTGGTAGCAACTGGCTGCATGTCTTCTGGGTCGAGGATCTGGATTGGTCGGTCACGACTCCTTCTTCACTTGCTCCAGGAATGCTTTGTCACTTTTTCTCTCCCTAAGCTTTTATAAGGTATTGGGGGCACATGATGGTCCAGCGGAACTGCTGATATCTCTGATCAAAAAGACTGCTTTTTTTACCTATTTCATTTCTCGTCCTTATTCTCGTACTACCTAGAGTAGAAGGTACGAGTGAGGTCAGCTGTCGTGAGATCAAACCAAAGTGCAAACCCCGATTTCATCGTCCACGGTATCTGATTTGCTGCCACATAAGCGAATACCTCTTGACTGGTTGGGATTTCAATTTGGCTTTCTGTACTGATCCTTCTTCTTACTTCTGATTCGGGTACTGCTTCTGCTGATAATCCGAATCTTGCCCACCAGATATCAAAGCAAGCGGGCCTACTGGCGACATTTCACATTCTCCCAAGTAGAAAGAACCATGAATGAGTTCGATCTGGATTGTTAATCTTCAGAGCCTCAATGAAGGACTCTTTATATTACAAATAGCTGCACCGGATATGGCTTCCAGTTAGAATTTTAGGATCTAACATTGTGATAGTTCCCCACTCTGAAAAAGGGATGATCCTCTGGAAGATGCATACGGAGTACGCGATGTCATTGCCTCTGTAAGAGTGCTTTTTTATATATGCCGATTTCGTTGCCTTTAATCTATCTTGAGCTCATCTCCATCCTCCAGGTTGCAGGGAAGAGCTCTATATTCTGGGTCCAAGGATGATGGTTGCAACGTTCCAACCATCTGCGCTTCCACCAATGACTTCAGGCTCAAGGCAGGGAGCCTCTATTTCTGTATGATTCACAACCCATTGATTCTCTGTTCTTTCGCAGGATACCATGTTGATTCGGCTGGTTCCCTTTCAAAAAAAAAATTTTATGGTTAGGAAATAAGGGAGACTGTGACTCTCCCCCTTTATTTGTTCTATATCAAAGTAAAAGAGGGGCTTGCCATCTAGCGAAAATATTTTTGCAGCGAGGGTCTTGACATCTTTCTTAAGGGTTTATCAACGCCTTACAATCTGTTCTCAACAGGAACCTCTGGTTAAGGATGTAGATTTGGAACTTTAGAATGGACTTCAAGGCTGCTAGAACTTTATTCTGGATTGTCGAATAGTTTTTATTGACGTCACTCCACGCGCTGGAGGCATACTGGATTACCTCTTCCTTTCGATCATGTACCTGTTTAAGGACTCAGCCCCAACTTCGGATGCATCGGTCTCGATCACCTTCTCGTTATTGTCATCTGGCAGGGCAAGAATTGGGAGTTTCTTTACCTTTTCGTTGATTCTCCTGACGGCATCGGTACACTCATAAGATAAGGGTTTTTTATTATTTTTCCTCAGCCTATTGGATAGGATCTTTCGGTCGTAGGCCAAGTTCTTGTAATAAAGTAATAGGACAGGTAGTTCAGACATCCTAAGAACCTCTGGAGTTGCTTCTTGTCGGTAAGATTGTAAGGGAATTTCAAAGAGAATTCCATGGAGTGATCTTGAACCCTGATTCTTCCTTCTTCGATCTTCTGCCCAAGGAACTCGACTTCTTCCTGGAAAAGCTTCATCCTTCTGGCTGATAACGCTATTCCAGATCTTTCAATGGATTTAAAAAAAGCTTTAAGCTTTTTGCCTTGCTGAAGATAAGGACGTCATCAATGTAGGCAATTGCAAAATAGGCTAGGGCTTTATTATCTCATCCATGGCTCTCTGGAACTCTGACTGTGCATTTTTCAATCCAAAAGGCCCATTCTGTCCCAACGGAACGGTACCAGCTGTTTGATACCGGTCCTTTTTTCAGCAATCCGGATCTGCCAAAATCCAGACTTCATTTCAAACTTGCTAAAGATCGGGGCGCCAGAAAGATGATGAATTAGAGACAGTCGACTGGGGACAGGATATCGGATCCATTTGAGGGCATCATTGAGCGACTTATAGTTTATAACTATCTCCTTGGTGGATTGGCTCTTTCACGCTCGTAGCGATTGTTGACATAAAAGGCCGCACATGACCAGGGACTGGTGCTTGGTCGGATGAGTTTCTTCTAAAGGAGATCTTTGATGAAGTTTTCTGTCGGCTTCAGTCATTTGGATCGCCCTTGACTTGGTTGGTATCTTGCTCTAAAAAAAACCCGGAACGATAGGGAAGCTCAAGACTCCATTTATGCCTAGACCAAAACTGGTTTGGAACCAACGAAAAAAAAAAATGGTCTTGTCTCGAACTTCTTTGATCCTTGCTTGGATTTCGGGAGTTTGGAGCTGATGTGAAAAACGAAGGGTTTTTTCACATCTTTAACCCATTAAATTGCTTCGGTCTTCAACTCAATCTTTCTGATCTTCGAGAGCCTAGGAGGCTCGACGGGAAGAAGACTTTGGTTTCCTTGATTGAGGCTTTCATTCCTATCCTTTCATCATTGAAAATCCGGAACTTCTCCAAAGCAGAGAGGAATGTGGTTCCGAGGAGACAGTCGTGCTCTAGATCCCTTAGTAATACTAAGTTCAAATTCTGGCAAACACGATTCCGGCAAACATGGACATTCCAGACCATATGAGGGATCTGTAAAGGTGCTCCATTCACTGCATAGGCTTTTTCTGAACATTTGTCCCAGTATCTTGGAGGGACAATTTCTTTCCGCAGACAATTCAGATCAGAACCGGAGTCAATGAAAGCATTGACCCTAAGGACTTGGTCTTTCATCTTCAAAGTTATGGGGATCGCCCACCTTTGGGACAAAGTTAGAGGGCAAATCCTAATTAGTTCTTCGCTTAGCCTCTCGGCTTTGCATTCTTGCTTAAAGATTATTAGCTCTCTATCTAGGTCTCTTGTATGGCCATGGACTGGTTCTGCAGGGCTGGACACTCACTCTTGTCTTTCTGATGTGCCTTTCTTTCATTTGAATTTGAGGGAATGGACACAGGTAAGGGAACTGGAGGAGACGGATGATGAGGATTCATCGACGTCTCGGAGGAACTGGGATTAGATGACAGGCTATGATCAGATATTTTTTTGCCTGCATCTTGGATTGAAGGGGAGAATTTCTGCCTAAATTTTATTTTAAGTCCCATTGGTTGACTTTGGGTCAACTAAGACTCTCTAGTTAGGTTCGGGCTAGATACTTTCTCAGGATATTCCTGAAATCCTGCGTCTTTCTCTTTGACATTCAGAGTGAAGACTTGGGCTGTGTAAAAGATATCAGGGTTTAGACTTGTAGTGGATGCGGTGTCTCACTAATGCAACGCTTTCTGGCATGATTTTAGTAAGACTTCAGCTAGTATTGAGGGAAGTGGAAACAACAACATATACGGATCATTGAAGACGTTCCAACTGCTCCTTCAACTGGGATCCACAGTGGTACCCCATGTCTATCTGTATCCCTGAGGACCTTCACATGCACCCTAGGTGTTGTGTTCTACCTTTGGCAGCTTGACGCTGAACCTCTTCCTGTCGTTCTTCCAGTTGAGTTCATCTTGCTCGGTAATGAGTCATGCACGGCCTTATGCCTAACTTCGTCTCCGGTATGCGACTTGGTTTTGTTTTCCATTGTTGATCTCCAGTCTCATTATGTCTTTACACACTCCCTCTCTCTCCTTTTGCTACAGGTCGAGGTGAGCTCGTACAGATGCTGCTTTCTATATAGATTTGGTGTTTTGCAATCAGCTTCTGACGATCGTTTCCTTTATCGTTAATGAAGATGTTGCTTGACACCGCACCCTATGTTTGACTATCCCTGGCGAGTGTTCCGCTTTCGTTATGAATCGAGAATCCACCTCCGCGCAATGACGTCAAAAAGCAAAGCGATGCACGGGTCTTTGAATTCAAATTCCTCTGCGTCTCCACCTTGAGCAAGATCCCAAAGGGAGAATGAAGGAGTTCAATCTGTTTTTGGTTCAGAGATCATCATGGTGGTTGTTCTCTTTTTTTTTCAATGAAAGTCTAGTCTGGATCTGAAAGGTACCTACGGATATCCCCTCAGTCTCGGTCTCAAACTAAAGCAACGCAGGCGGCTTAGTTATGAAATCGACAGTTGCGGTAAGCAGTTCCTTTCCTTACGCGAGGATGGTAGGTGGTGCTTTGGAGATGAGAGGAAGGCTTTCGTCGTCCGTAAAGGACCTAACGGAAGACCGTGCTCCGAAGTTCACTGAGAGTTTTCTTTTAAGAACACTTGACCTTACCCCTTCTATTGAGCCATGTCTAGGTGGAATCGGCAAGATTGAACCGAGGCCCGCCCGGCCACCGCCGGGGGGACAACCAGACCAACCAGTAGGGTTTCTTTCCGAAGTTTCCTCCCGGGGCCCTTAAATCATTGAATTCATAGGCATAGGGGCGTCCCAGGCAGTGGTCCAATGAGAAAGAAAGACAGGAGGGCAGGATTCGTCGTGGTCGGGCGAATTCATTCTGGGAAAAAAAAAAAGGAACGGAGTCACCTGAGCTACGCGAAGGGAAGGAAATCGTGGGCTGAGCCGGAGGTCACTTTTCCCGATCCATCCCGAAGGTTTTTTTCCCTCTCTCGCCCATCATCGTACCCAGCCCAGCTATCGGCTCAGCATCTATTCATCTCTTTTTTTTTTCACATGGATATTTTTTATCTCTCTTGTTCATAGATCTTGAAACCGGATCAATAGAAATTTCTCAATGGGTCCATCTATCTATAGAAAGATCTAGATCTCTATCAGAATCTATCTCTATATCTAAATATGGAAGAACCTTCGAAGCCTGTCCCCGATATTGTTCTCCTACGATGTCCCCTGGGCGAAAGGGGCCACCATTCTCTTTCTTTCCTCAATCGTTCCGATCATTTCTCCATTTCATTCCCCTTTGGTTGGGGGCCCCGGGTTGGTTCGTTTCCTCCTCCTATCTATGCAATTCTCTGTCTTCGTTCATGATCATGTTAGGCGAAAGGATAGGTAAAAATTTTGTAGAGGGGCGGCTGTGAAACGGCGATTCCCCCTTTTCCATTGAAGTAGGGAGGGCCCCCTTCCCCACCATTCCGACCTATTAAGGGATTTGACCGATGCTGAAGGTAGCTTGCTTACCAAGCCACCCACTGGAGAAGCTAGTCGCCAGAAGAGTGTCGCCAGAAAGAAGCGAGTTTTGTTTACGAAACGAGCTCAGACGACTGAAGTTTACGAAAGGAGTCACTAAGGGACGAGCAATAGGTTTAGTGTAGTTGTCAAATCCAATCCAACTTGTACTATAATGTTTTCACATCAAAGTGCAAAAGAGATTCAACGCCCTGGTTCTCACTCAACAGTAGACCAATCCGCGAGGAATGCTGATGGGCTACCATCGGACTGCGAGCGTGCGAGAGCGAGAGACGGACTGACGACGAGCTGCACGCGAGACAGAGAGAGAGCTGTGAGAGAGAAAGACCCGATTAGGGTTAGGGAGAAGGACCACCAGCTTTCCGGCGATAAGATGAAACAATCCGGCAGATAATTCTGGCCGGGTTCGATCATCGCTCTGATACCATGTGAAGAAAAAACAGAGTTCAGAGGGAGAAGATTCATTACTTACCAAAAAGAGGGATCTTAAGGGTAAATAAAAGCGTACTCTATTGACAGTACGACAAGTATACAATGGAACAATATATATATTTAAATCCCTAAACATAAAAAACATTTTTCAAACAAATACATGTCTCAACATTGTAGGCCGCCTTGTGAGTCTCCTATAGAACAGAGGCATAGACTCACTTCAGAGGACGGCGAGTTCATTGAAGATTGTCTCAGTTCAGCAGCATGGTTGGGAGTAACTAACGTGTATATAACCATCACACGACCCGACATTGCCTATGTTGTTGGAGTCATGAGTAAATTCATGCAGAAGCCAAGAACGAACGATACATCTAGATGCCGCATAAAGATTATAAAAATTTATTTAGGGAAAACCTGAGAATTTATGGAGTTAGAGTTGCATATATATGGACAGAAACAAGCCTTCCTGATTCCAGTTTCATTCATTTATACCAACGATATCCACGCTAAAGATGAGGGCCTTCTTTCCCTTTCAGTTCATATCAGCCTGAATGAGGAAGTGGAGTCAGTTTCGTTAATAAACTGGGCCGAAGATCTAACAGAGGTTGACTTGCTGGCTTGCGAGTTGCCAGCTCCGTAGTTGATTGCTAACCAGAGGATAGTGACAGCCAATATTCCTATTCCTGCTTGTGTGCTTGTTTGCTATTCTTCCAGTTCCTGTTACGAGACGACCTCGGCTCAAGCTGACCCCACACCGAAAGTCGTCAAGCAGTCTTGGGCTCCATCAATCAGTGAGGGGGAAGCCAAAACCTGTTGGAGTTCCCCGCCATCACCTCGCTTAGATCCGGGGGTTCATACCCTCCAGTAGCAGAGATGCAAGTTGCAAAGGCAACTTGCCTACCGAGGTGGGAGATCCATCATATCAAATTCACAAAGCAGCACAGGTAGCAGTGGTTTACAATTTTTTTATCGTTTTCATCGGTTTTATCGATCAATAAGCCGATGCGACCGTCGGGCAGGAACTACTGGAGATGGGCAACGAACTCTGCTTCTCAACAGCGGCAATGGAAGAAATGGGGAAAATCTTTTCAATTAAAATGAGTGCTTCGATCAACGACAGAACTCCCGGTTTTTCGGAGGTGACTACGTACCAACAAAACTGAGAAAGTGGAGGAGCATTTTGGCGCCTCAGCTTTCGAACGGTTTTTTTTATTTATAGCGACAACCCCCTGAGAACATCAAGTCATTTAGCCGGTCTGGGTCACGCGCTATTCCTAAGACAAACTAGCCCTCCCGGAAGCCGCATCTACAAGGCGCTTATAAACAAATGTAGAAAGCCACGATCTAAGCTAGAATGACCGTGTGAGAGTATGAGTCTTTGGATTGCCTTCTTCTATGCAGAAAAGGACCCATGTATGCCATCGCAGAGAGAACATCAGAAAGAGAGCTTTTCTGTAGTCACTAAGCTTGGATAACCGACCAAGAAGTCAGGTCATAAAGGTAAAAGTAGGTTCCCGGAACATAGAGCCGCCCAAAGACAGCCTTCCGTCCACATCAGCAGGTTAGAAGACAATATTCACTACAAATCTATTCCAGCTTCTTTCCTTCCTGTAGCTCTTCTTCTTTGTTTAAAGCTTAACTCACATTTCAGGAGCGGATGCTGCTCGAGCTAAAGATATGCCCCCCACTCTTGAACAGCTCTCACTTGCCTTGGCCGATAGCTTAGATGACCGGCCGTTAGGCATGGAAACCAATGATTTAACAATACGCCTCTTGTTTGGTGCTTAGGACACTGGAAAGAGAATTCCTTCTCGTCGGGGTAACGAAAAGTTACTCTCTTCCGAGGACAGTCTACAACTGCCCAATGCTTCTCTAACCAATCCATGCCAAGGATAATATCATAATCATACATGTCCATCACATAACAACATGCTGACATATCTTTCCCATTCATTTTCATCCCCACAGTAGGTACACAGCGGTCAGTGTGAACCTCACTGCCTGAAGGTGTACTAACTGCTATGGCATAGGTATCCCAATCGGGTACTTAGCACTAATCATCTCAACAAATCTACTGGATATGAAGGGGAGTGTGGCACCAGTGTCAAACAAAAGTTTAGCATGCATATCAGCAACAGTGAGACTTCAGACACAAAAGTGGAGTTCTTGGCATCTTCCTTGGTCAGCGCATAGACACGAGCCTGCACCTTCTGTTTCTTCTGGGCTGGAGGTGCATCTGTGTACTTTTTCCTCTTAGGGCACTCACGAACATAGTGACCAGGTTCACCACAACTGAAACATTTGTCTTGTGCTTGCCATGCAGTTGTTGCTTTTATGCGGTCGGCCACACTTAGTGCACTCCTGGATCTTATTCTGATTCTTATTTGCCTGAGGAGTCTGTGCTGGAGTAGCTGCTGTCACTGCAACCTTCGCTGTCTTAGTCTCTGGAGTTCCGGTCTTGGGTGCACTGAACTTCCTCTTTTTGCTCTGGCGAGGACCCTGTCCAAATGCACTCTTCTGACCGCCTTTCTGGTTCTTCATGAAGTAATTATACTCCTCTTCTACCGCAGCAGCAATGGCTACAGCATCAGCAAGGGTACGGGGTCGCTGCGGAACCACCTTCTGACGGATGTTGTGGTTCAGCCCGTATATGAACTTCTTCGCTCGCCTCTTTCATCCTCACTGATGTACAAGGTGAACTTCTCCAGCCTGGTGAACTTTGCATGATACTCCATGACAGTCATCGTACCCTGGACCAAGGTCAGAAACTCTTGAGCCTGAAGGTCCTGGATATGCTCTAGGAAGTATTCATCTCTGAATGCCACGAGGAACTCATCCCAGGTAAGATGATCCTTTTGACCAGCGAAAGTGGTGCGTAGTGCTGCACGCCACCACGTATCCGCCTGGTCCTTAAGCATGTAGGAAGCCAGCCTCACTTTGTTAGTCTCAGCGCAGTTGATGGCCATGAAGATCTTCTCCATCTCATTCAGCCAGCTTTCAGCAACTTCTGGCTTACTCTCCCCCTTGGAAAGCACTTACATGGGGCGCTAACTCAACCAAATGTGGTGCAATCAATCCTGGTTCTTTATAACGGTTGACGCTTGCTTTTGGATTAGCTGATTCAAGTAGAGCAATGAAATTCGTTTGAAAAAACAGAAGGAAGAGCCTATATCCAGCCTTTCTCCGGGCAATTCCGAAATCGATTACCGGGTCTGACCCTACTTCTCTTCCGAGAACAGCTAAATCGCTGGCACTTGGCTGGGGATCAACAACTACTTATATAATAAAAGGTATACCACCATCGGCAACTGATTCAACTCTTGGTCACATTCAACCATCAAAAATCATCAACCATTTAAATGAAACGGGTTTTCACTCTTTCGGGCGATTGCTCCACGCGTTCAAATGCTACCCACGTTCAGTTCAAGCCTAGGAGAGCTCCTAGTCCGACTAACAATTGGGCTAGCTGAACCAGTTTCAAAGGCCCCCTGGGGTTGGGATAAGTTTAATAAGTTCCATTTTCATTTCACTACTTCGAATTCGGGGATCTAAATCTTACTCTTTATCTTTCCGGCTTAGGTGACGAGATGGGCCTTTCGCTCGGGAATCACTCAAAAAGAAATTACCTTTCGCTTAGTAGCAGCCCGCTACCTTTATTTAAGCTAATCAAATTACTATCTTATCTCTTTATGTTAGAGATGCCAATATCAACTCGTCTCTTTTACTTAAAAAAAATGGGAGGATCGTCTCTCTCGCCTGCGAATCCGTGGCTATTCCCACCTTCATAGCATAGGAAAGATCTTCCAGTCCGATCTAATCTAACGGCTATGTGCGGATCGCCTTTCGCTGAGCCGGTTGTGAGATCGATCCCTTCGACTAGGAATTCCGACAACAACGTATTAAAAGATCGCCTTGCACTTGGTATTCGTATTCATTGTAAAGCCTTGAGCTACCACCGGATTCCTCTTCCTCCTGAAATTCAAACCTGAAAAGAGCTCTTTCTCGGCATCCGGATTCTCGCCATCCCAGAAGTTTACTTCTTTGCTGGGCTACTATCATAGGCTATTCTTCCTATCTCTAAAGAGTGAGAACCAATCTCCTTTTTCAAAAAAAAAGCGTTTAAGCGGGTTATTGAACTTCTATTCTAAATCATCGAATCTCGCATCCAACCCCTTTCTTTTGGACTAAATCAATGAAAAAAAAGCTTAGTCGGCCCACGCTAAACCGATTGAATAGAGGCTTAATAGAAGCCTGGCTAAGGACTGCTACCCTTCTATTCTTTTCTTGCTAAGAACGAATTCTCGAAGCCCTACAGTTCCTTCGTTCCCAACATTCTCATGGCCTTCGTGCCAAGGAAAGACTAGCTAAACCATTACACAGAAGACCAATCGAATCTCAATTCAAGGACAAGCAAGGAAATCAGTCCAATAGAATAGCCGCTTCTTCTTATTAAACGGATCCATGTTATAAAACAGGAATTTCCCTTTTACGTGTCAGGTGCGCATTGGCCCGCTCTAGTAAGGCAGCCCGCTGCCCCGCCAAAAAGAAATCCCACGAGACTTGGGTCAAGATCCCCCTCGGGGAGGGGTCGATGGAATCCCCGGGATAATGGAGAAAGTCGTCCCCGGGGTACCTTCCCAGAATTTCGTCGACTTGGGCCGACGTCAGTCGGTTTACAATGTCGTCGAGCTCCTCCCTTTCCGAAAATACATCAGCTACTACAGGCGCTTGCTGGGGTTCCTCTACTACAGGTGGAGCTGCCTGGTCATCCACTCTCGGTGGCGCCAGAGTGAGATCTAAATTCACCTCGCTAGTACTTGCTGCCCCCCTTTCATCGGGAAAGGCCATAAATAGCGGTGCCGTGGCTTCAGTTTCGATGAAAACAATAGAAAGAACAGAACCTATTAGCCACAACAGATCCCAGAAACAACTTATATCAACAAATGAAAGTTGTTGAAGAGCTCTTTCCCTTTCTTTGATCGAGCGCAGCGAGAAGCAAGTCTGGCGAACCTTGTGCTCAAAAGCCTTCCTTCTTTTCTTTCGAAGCCCGAAGCCTCATTGGTTGATCCAGCTCCTGCTGCTCTGTCAAATGCCGTCACGTCAATCACGCTTATTCTTTATAAGAGTATGCCCGTCCATTAGAATCTTAGGCAATCCTTTTTCGGTGAGGGGAAGAATTCCGAAAAAAAAGGTTTCAACATTAGGGTCCTGTCCATAACGGGATGAATGAGCGAGCGTACTTCATCTTTCGAGCTCCTGCTTCTTTTGATTGAACCTACCCGGACCTAACACACTCCGTCTTTGAAGCCTTTGTTCCCTTTGTTGCGTACTAAGGCATGTAGGCTTTTTTCAGCCTTTGATGGGACAATCATCTGACTCTTTCTTCGGCGGGAGAACGCACTTTCTTTCTGCAGGACGAGGACTCGGTGGCTCTCCTATTCCTATATCATTCAGACTTGGATGACCTCTCTTTCTCAGACTAGCTTGAAGACCTAGGCTTTGACGGTGGAAGCCTATTCAAAGAAGGCCCGACTTGCCAACTAATTAATAATGCAAATGCCAAATAGTCCCTCGCCCTTTATGCGCCTTTATACGCTTAAAGCATATAAAGTGAAGTCTCAACGAGTCAAATTGAGTACGGCCTTAGACCTTTCTTCGGGAGACAGGAAAGCTTACTGAACGGCTTTTCAGTCAGCGTTGTAAGGGCTGGAAGGCAACAAGAGGGGAGGAGGGGGGCCAACATCCCAGGTGCCTTTTCATAAAGCTTTGGTGGCCGGGATGGAGAGAAATACGACATAGCATTTGAAACCCTGCCCTTTCAATCAAGATGTTGGGGTTCGGCTTTCGCCTCTGGGAAACCATCAATGCTTGGCATACGTTTACAGATGCAGACACCACCGGTTGTTTAGGCGGTATGGACATCTCTGTAGCAATTCACACATTGATCTATCTGGTTCAGGTGAGTCCATCATTTTTACATCATGGTTTAACGATTCCTAGTTCAGTAAGGTTGCTTCTTCACCTATTCGACTCTCCCTATATAAACGGTCGAGGACTACTGCTATATGCACTCAACCAGTTCTGCCAGTCGGTCGAATCCTTTTATTTCATTCGATCCACGGGGTTATTCCATTTCATGGGCTAGTTAGTTTACTAGGTCTGGGTAGGAAATTTCATATTCGAATGCAACCCTGCCAAAAAGTAGGCATTGGACCTGCTTCACCGATAACCGGAAAGAAGAAGTGGTGTTTGAACTGTTTTCATAGAAAATAGTGATAAATCCAAAAATGCCGGGTACAAGGCCAAATAGGATCGTCTTTCAGTACCAATTCCGGCTCGACAACATTGAAGCGGTCAAGGGAAAGGCCTCTTCCTCACCCTCACTGCCTTCCCACTTGGGATAGATTTCGTTTTCTGCTCTCTCGTGCCATTTGAACTTCTGTCTTGTCTAGCTCACGAATGGATGCACCTCCGGAAGAATCTCGTAGTTTCATAGAGAAATGAGATCCATGGATGAAAAATCATCTCTTTCTTGTGTCGGAAGGACCAGTGTTTGGAGCAAGCAAAGCAAGGGGCAGGCCCGCAAGGAAAACCGATAATTAGATCGATTATTCTACATAAATAGAAAGAATTCCGTACAGTGAATCCTGAGCAAGGAGTGAGTCCGGTCGATCGGTAATGAAGTGTGCCCGATGTCTAACCGTCAAAACGAAAGACAAGGGGCAAGAGGCCCCCGAGTGATAGGTTCGGAACGAGCATTTTCTATACAGACATATGCCCAAATTCTCCAAGTTTTTCATGTTGTCTGGGGAAGGAGTTCTTTGGTTTTGATTCAAGGTATTACGTAGTAGAAAGAAGAGTCCTTTGCCTTAGCACGGAGCTATAGTAGGACCTGGGTGAACAAAAGATTTCAAGCTCTACCATAGAGGTTGGTCCCACTAGTTAGTAGCATTTTTCATCAACTTAGATGAGTTGGAATTCCCATCTTTTTCAAGTAGGTTAAACGAGCACATAGGAACCTCTGCTAGCAGGATCATATCGATAAAGTGCCAACCGAAGTGCCAAATCTTTATGACTGAAATTAACATCCGAAGCAGGCAAGGAGCATGAGCACCCAAACCCATATCAGAAAAGCCTTGGCTTAGCCATAACGAGATCAATCACTCAGTCTTCGCTACAGAAGATGCCTCTAAGCTGGAGCTTGAAACTAAATCAGAAGCGACAGGAATAAAGCCCTAGGGCTGTTGTGCCCGGGGTAGAAAACCAGAACAAAGAGAGAAACTCAACCTGAGACCTCTGGAGAGTCTCCTTTTAGGTCAATAGGAATCATCTTATCACGAATGAGGACAGACCAGCCTGAACAGACAATCTTGGTACTTAAGATGAAATATTTGACTCAGCGGGACCCCTTCTTTTAGCAGTTAGGTTAGGTGCGAAAGCCCAGTAAGGGGGTTGTGTACAGTGGATGTTGGGGGGGTACCATCTCGGTTCAAGTGAATGCATCTGAGTTAGCAAGCAGGTCGGGTACAAGAGAAAAAGAATGTGATCTTCAGGTTCTGAGTGAGCTGGGCAGTCATTCTCCTACTCCTTTCTATGTCTCCTCCTCTTATGGAAAATGGGAAGTCGGACTTAGAATCTGCTTATTCAATCTCTTGTCCAGATTAATCTCTCACTCCACCAGGGCAGTTGGCTTTCGCGAAGCAAGAAGGAGTCAGTTCATCAATGCGCTACGCTAGTCATCACCATTGAGTGCTGGAGCAAGAATTCTATGAAAAGGGGAGTCAGAGTTTCAAAAAAGCCACTGAAATCGAGTACATTGAGAGATCTTCGGATTTTCGGTCTACAGGTCGCGCATCAGTCCCATATGTTCCCATCGATACAAGATTCGGAAATGATTTGTTGCAATCTTTTACTGTGGAAGGAGATCTGCACTAGGCTGAGATTGGTCCTCTGTTTTCAGCATCAAGGGATAAGAGAGCACCTGTTGGATATGCAAACAAGAGAATGGGCCATACGGGTGCTTTAGATTACCATAACGAAGATCTAAACTATGCCATCGAAAGAGAGCTTTCGTAGGTTACGTCATTCTAAAAATAAAGCGGGAATGTAGACTAAGTGATCCGTAGTTCCATAACCACATAGTGGAAAGAAGGTTCTTAGTGCTTTCCTTCGGTACGCAAAACCGGACCTTCGTCCAACAGTTAGTTCTAGCTATGGGGAATTTGAATGAAAAGTGGCAGGCCTTTAGCACTCCCGTTCGAAGCCAACAGGAGCTGAAAGATTTCATTGACAGTGTAGCGGTGATAGTCTCACCTTGGGCTATGCTTTCAACTGAACCAAAATAGGCATATCTGTGCTAAAAGTCCATCAAGAAAACGAACTTGATTGATCTATGTCAGCAGGGGATTGCTCTGATTCACTTTCTCTTACTCGTTCTATGGAAAGGGAATCCGGGTAGTCGTTTTCAAGCGTGACCATCAATCGGGTTAGAAAATAAAAAGGTATTTCTTAAACTGGAAATGTGCTCTATGCTTCAACCACCATATTCTCCCTTTGTTATTTTAGTCAGCCTCTTACCCATTCCTTTGAGGTTGGTGGAAAGTGTGAGATCCGAATCACTTTCTTAGTCTGCTTATATTCTTCTTGTTCGGATGTGTCACCTACTTTACTTCATTGGGAGAGTTCTATCCCTCAACGGCGGCAAGCAAGGTCGGTTGATTGAATGATTCGAAAAATGAAAAGCAGTAGTACTTCACCTAGAGAGAGAAAGCCAATAAGACCGTGCTAAGTAAGAGACGGAAAGCACTCACTGTGATGAATAGTTACGTACAGACTACACAGAGGCAACTAATGGTCGTGTACCCAAGGTAAGATGATGACATCAGTGCTTCCAAGCATAGGTCAGAGAAGGAGATCAAATCAACACTGAGATGGCCTCCTCCTCGGTCCGCTTCTGAGGATCTCTAGTTGGCGGGGGCAGCTAACAAGGCCTACTTCTCAACCGGTTCACCAGAAGGGCTGCTTATGGGAGCAAGGTCACTAAGGTGACTAATCCATCATCAAATTTGTAAAAGGCAGGAAAAGACTACAATGCCACAAGCCATGTACAACAGAGAAAAGAAAGTGCATCTCACTACCAGTGCCGTCAAGATGGGGTACAAGCACCTCTGGAACAGCAAGTTCAACTTCTGGATGCTTAAACAACCACACCCTTTCCTGCGCCTCGCCTTCGTGGTAGGCCGTTCTCGGCTAATGCCATTTCGAGGGCTAAACGAGACGAGCCCCAGACGAGAATCGCAGCTAATCCTTAATGCTCATCAGAGCAGGGATCTTCTTCATGTGAGCGACAATACCGTACACCATCATATCCCTCCTAGAACGAGGAGGAGGAGGAGCATCTTTCTTCGGTTTAACAGACTTGGGGGAAAGTTCTTCGGCAGGCTCGGCGTGATCACGACTAGCTGACTTACCGAACGGACTACATACACCGACTAGCCACTGAACGGACGGACACTTTGATCTTGATCGTGCAATCTAAGTCGCAATGAAGGACTATCGTCAATGCGGCTGGAGCCGCTAAATCCCAAAGCAAGTATTCTCAGTCGGCGAAGGCTAGATCCCATGGTTGGAGTTTTACCTCTTTGAAGAAAGAGCGGACGTCACTCGTCTGTATCACATCGAGAAACATCCTATATAAGTCAGAAAATCCAAATAGAGAAAAAAGTGTGGTTTTCAAGTCAAAGACTATCTATTCGTTTTCAGGCGGGACCCTGCTCGCCTTAACGAAGTGCCTTTCTTTCACTTCGAAAATGAGGGCCAGAAAAAGACTCGTTCTTGAAAAAGAGAGAGAACTAAAAAACCCCCGAGTCGTGGTTTAAGCATGTTGGTGGTGGACTAGGATTGGAACGGCATGTGTTAAACATTACCATTTCCCCTCAATTCGTTGGGCACTTCGGGGCCCTATCAGTCGGCTTGCCAATCAACTGACCCGCCTTCCAGTGTCAACAGGGAATCACCCCTATTCCCGCAACGAGCGACCTCCTCTTCTTTTTATCAGATCTGCTCTAACGAGCTCCGCGACTTCAGAGAAGGGAAGGGCTTCTCTGTCATAGGCGACCGGAGGTTTCGCTTAAAAAAAGTTTCATTTCTTCTCTTATGATTTTTCGAGTTATAGGGAAAGAGCACCCCTAAAAGAGGTATAAAAGTGTCTTGTCTTCCTTACAGATGAAAGTGGCCGTGAGCCTTAGCTAACTGTATATACGAACCGATCCGACGGATATATAAGCCGTAGGGTTCACAAGAATAGGACCTATAAGCCCGGGTGCAAGGATTTGAGTTCCCCTCTTCTTATTTCTTTATAAATTATATAGTAGTATACCCTACCCTATTTTTAGCTTTGATTAACGGAGCCCCTTTGGTCCGGCTTTGCATCTCGCGAGACCATATTAAGAGGAAGAGAGGAAAGAGATAGTAAAATTGCAATCAATAGGATAATAGCAAGAATAGGGGATGATTTCGTGGGGAGATCCCTTTCATTCATGCACTAATTCATGCGCGAAATTCATAGATTCTTTATCGCTCACAAGCAGTGCATCAGTATCAGTCTCAGAGGAGTGCCTCCCTTCGTTACGGGAATAGTATAAGTATAAAGTACAATCCACCTAGTCCGAGTTCAAATTCGTTTAATATGAATAACCGAGCTTTTTAGCTCTAATTGGCATCTTGGCTTCCATACCGGGAGAGGCACGAGCTAATCTTTTACTGTTTGGAAGGTTGGGGAATGGGATCGGTAGAAAGGTAGTCCAGCAAGAGTAGAAAGGCTCGGCTAGTCCAGCGTCAGTCCCAATTCACGGGATAGGGAAGGGAAAGAAAGGAATGCAGTACTAAGCTAGTTAGCCACAGGCAGCAATCAATATGAATCAAAGTCGAAAACGTTCTCAAAGGCCGGCCTATATCGTTTTTTGTGGTACCTAATGGTTATCCTCCTTATCTCAACTCAAAGAAAGTGGCAACAATTGCGTTTTTATGGCCTTATAAGCGGTTTCCTTCATAGTGAATAGCCGGGGGCTGCTAAACAAGAGAGAGATCCCATCTGTAAAGAGGCAGGCAAAAAAGCCGGTGTAGGAGAGGAGAGCAAGACGAAGCAGGCCTCTTAGTTGCAACAGACCATAGAATCCCCTTTTCAGACACTTTTGCCATAGAAGCACCTTACATAGAAGAAAAGCTGGCTGACGACGTGCCCTTTACGCCCAGTCATGAATTCCCCACGATATCGAAATTTTTTCAAGCCAAAGCAAAGTCCGACCCCTTACCCATTCAGCCTTTTGTCTACCCGTGAATAAGCTAAAGCCTTGGCTTCTTCTAAAAGAGTTGGTTTAGGTTTCCGCCGGATCCCCAGTTTTCAAAGAATGACTTTCCAGATCCACGCTGAATACGAGCATTTGAAGAATCAGTGTTCACAATCTTCCTCGGCTGACTGACATAGAACGGGGATTTGCATGCCCCTTCTTTGCAACTCCTTATGAGTTGGTAGTTTTCCAAGGATCGCTTCCCCCGCACAAAAGGAATGGCATTCTTCTCCCCTACGATTTTGGCCCAGTTCACCTTTCAGTTTTCATGCCGAATCAGGTTCCAAGCTTATTTTACACAAAATTGCCCATTAGCTTAAGGTTTCTACACTACCAAATCGCTATTATTGACCAGAATCTCCGTTTGATTGATGAGGGGCCATAGGTCCATCATGTCTGCTGAAGTTGGAGGGGGGGAGCTGCCACTTTCCATTATTAATAAGTTGACTTACCTTAGTATCCTTAGACCCAGGTCGTACCGTATTCTATCTCTCCTACCAGATCACAGATGCGGCCCTGTTTAAGCCAAGGGTAAGACCACAGATTTTTTGCCTGCCCATCTAAAATAATATGCAAAACATGTAGGGATATCCACTCTCCGTTTTTCAGGATATGGCGCCAAGCCCAAGAAGCATTAGCAGAAATTCTCACATCCCAAACTGAGTCTTTCTTCAAGTATTTGGATCTGATCCAATCAGCCCAAAGATCATTCTTACCACTAGCAACTTCCCAGAATAATCTAGCCTGACTGGCAGTGTTCCAGTCTTTCAAACTTCTAATTCCCAAACCGCCCTCTGTTTTCGGTCTGCAGACGAGTTCCCATCTCACCGCGTGCATTTTTTTCAGTAGCTCCGGTCCACTCCAGAGGAAATGGCACATCATGCTTTCCATTTTCTTCAGCGAGGCTATTGGAATAAAGAAAGCAGCAGTCCAGTAGACTTGGAAGCTAGAAAGAACAGTTTTAACCAATTCCAATCTGCCCGCATAATAAAAGATCAAAGTTTCGCTTTCCATCCAGGAAACCCTTTCTTTACTTTATCTATCAGAGGTTCACACAGTGATTGATTGAGTCTAGAAGTAAATAAAGGCAGACCTTTGATGTCATTTTGAGGGATCCTTCAGTTACACCCAAGTGGTTAAGTAATAGGGCTTTATTCTGCTCATTAGCTCCAAAGAAAGCTTGACTCTTTGTCTGGTTAATCTCCAGTCCCGACTGATCAGAGAAGCCCTGAAAGGAGGGATTGTTGCCATATGCGCTGAAACATCCCGTGATTCCCCCCGGACCCCCCGTCGCCCGACATCCTCCCTCCAAAGAATCAAACCTTTTGGGGGTAGAGAAATGAGTTGATTTCAAGACGTCCTCCCGGGTTCGATTCCCGTATAGTGGGTAGTTAATCCTTGGAATCGGGAGTAATGATCGAATGCCGAGTAGAGTTTATAAAGTGGAGTGATCATTGCTTGGAGACCCGATGGATGGGAGTCTCCCCCATAGGAGCGAACTCATTCCCACATTCGTTAGCCGCAAAGCTAGAAACGGTCCCGGTTGGTCACTTTGGAAGGTATCTCAGGTGATCTTTGACCCCTGGCTGACCGCGTACATCAATGTCTCCCCACTAATTAGGCGGACGACAGGACTAGTGTCGCACAACGCCAATACCCTATAGAATGCATAGCCAAAAAAGTAGACTATATGTACCGATGAAAGTAAGAAAGGTTATAAGCCCGACTGGGGCAAAGCAAGGGTTGTAGGCAATGCGACATCAGTTGGCATATAACAAAGGATCAGTAAAAGCCAATGACGGAGCTTACAAGTTATTTATACCTACCTAATTTCGCTTCTTCTTGAGATAGGCGCTTATCGTGGAGCTCGATAGTCTCCCTTAAAACCGCTACCGATTCTTGAACAGAAAGCGGTATGCTTGCGAAGACCATTTCTGGTCTATCCGTGTTAATGAAATCCATCCCGTGAAACAAAGGATAGTTCATTCTTGGGGTGAATAAATAGAGACTACTGCTACGGGATAGACCAAAACTTCGGGATCAACCTCAATGAATTATGGCGTAACGGGCTTGGTATAGATCCGTAGCCCGCTCTGGGTCTTTAACCGAAACTGGGACTAGGCATGGAAAAGCTCGATCAATGTCCTCCTCTCCCGAGGTTAGAAATGTGGAGGTACCTTTCCCGTCACCTGTTAGCTCTGTCCGCCACGGGTTAGCGACATAAAGTGCGAATAAAGGTTCATCGGGACATTTTTCTTTGACAACTGAACTATCATCACCGTTCTTAAGTCTATACTTTTTTTTGGGGGGGTCATATTCCAAATCTCGCAAAGCTTCATTCTACAAGCATTCCTATTTAAAAAGGTATTAGGATTCCGGATTGAAAATATGGATATATTTCATTCTCCTTTTGGAGACCGACCCATCTTTCTCTCTAGAGGGGCCCAAAAGATACAAATACGCTCCTGAGGAGTCTTCCTGGGAAATTGACTCCTTCCTTTCCAACCGGATTCATGAGTGAAGGAAAAGATCAGATGGAAAGGACTCTCCTTCCTTCTCTCTCATCTGCTCGGCTACGGATATCTGCTCTACAGCGAGTGATGAAGCTTCGAGTACCCAATCCATCTATAAGGTTCCGGGAAAGAGGGATAGACTAAATGTGAGATGGAGCAAGGTTTGGAACAATCTCGGCGGGCTTGCCAATCCGTCGAGATTAGTCAACTTTCCTTTTATGTTCGACCAGGAAGGCTACTCCTCATCCCTATTTTCAGCGGCGATCAGTCTAGTCTAGTAGGCTCTCTCGCCAGTGAGTTCGGCTTTTCATTTCGAATAAAAGGAAAGAGCTTATAGTTTCTCATACCGAAAAAGAGGCGGTAGAAGGCCTAAAGTCCTTCTCATTTCAATCTCAATCAAGAAGGGCTTATTCTATGCAATTGATAGGCTCTTCTCTCTTTGACCCTTCCCTTGGTTGTTATGATCTCGTTGAGTGAGATAGAAGCTCAAATCCATTTCTTAGGGAGCAGTGGTTCTTCGTACAGATTTGGCCTAAGAGCGGTGATTACGGGAGAATGTTTTTTGGTTCAAAACAATAAAATTCATCACAGGAGAAAAAGACAGTGTAGACGATAGATTCATCGGATAAAGAGTATAAACGGAAACGGAGACATTAGACGCCAGATTAGACCTTGGTAAGCGTTTCTTCTTCGAAACCTCAGCAGATATGGTTTTATAGGACGATTTGTCCAAAACAGACCTTGCTCGCAATGACCTATGTTTCTTTAGTAAGAAAGTCCGGTTTAAGCCAAGCCATCTCATACATAAAGTCTTACTATTAGTCTTGCTGTTCTTTCAAATCCATTAGCGGTGCCGCCGTGCTTTTTATTTTCATGCCTTCCAAGCAGTCGAATTGAATTGGTCGCATCTGCCTTCCCGTTTAGTGAATCTCTAAGGGCGCGTTAGCGCTTTACTTTTAATATATATAGGGCTTTTCTCGCTTGTTTAGTAAAGTAAAGTTTTTGCTTCGTTCCACTTCCTTAACGGACCTACGGACTAGCTAAGGTTTACTTACATAGTTGTTCTTTCTTTTCGCAATTTCAAGTTAAAGCTAGCATTTTTCAGCTTGCTGTTTGCTTTGGTCGAGTAGCTTTCTTCCTTCGCTTTTGAATGAAATCAGCAGTAAGAGTAAGTAAGTGTTTGTTCTCTTTCTTTCCTCTGCTTATTCCGCCCAACGAATCGGCTTTCCGCTCGACCAAATAGTAAAATGCCCGGTTAGGATATGTGGAGAAGAAGCTCCTAGCATATTTCAGGATGACTTTCGTTTCATATTCCAGTCTTGCAATAGGATTGAAAGGCTATGAATGTCGAATGGTCCCATAGGCGCTTTCGCCCGCCCCTGAATAAGCAGTAAGGCGTGGGCGCGTTGGAACGATCCCGCTTTGAAAGCTCAACCTCGGGAGAATAAGTTTCGCCGGTCCAGTGACTTGGCATACAAAGGCGAGTAGGGTTCTCCTCCATGTGGTGCACTCCCGCTTCTTCATACCCGGAATAAGTTTGAGCTGCTCCAAGGGACAGCTTTTTGCTGCCGGATGAAGGTCTTACGTCGGCTAAGAAGACGGAAAATTCCATCTTGATTTTCCGTTCAAAATTAGGGAACGGAAAATTCCATCTCTTTTGCGGTCCTGGAGATCGGGGAGATAAGAGTTCGCCCACCCTATTTTGAGTGGGTGCTCGCAAGGTCAAAGTAAAAAATTCTATTCTTTCATTAATACAGGGGTAGTGGGGAATAAATAGTTTAAGTGATTCACACCTCGAAGTAGAGTGTGTAAATACCGGATGCGTAGGTTGAATCATTCGCTAAACAACTATTTTGTTGGGCGATCAACCAGGTGCTCCTACCCAACCGGACTAATGAATGCCAACTGGAAGAACTCACTTTCCTATCGTTCAGTAGGAGATCCCTTCTTGTGGCTTGAAAATGATTCCCTGTTGCTAATGGGGAGAGATCTTTCATTAGGGTTTGATGCTCCTCAATGGAGATCCCTAGAATAATAGCTTGCTTGTAGAACCCTTTGTTTGGTACTTTAATGGGGGTATTCTTGTACAGCTTGGCCCTTTCCCTGGCGCACTGCCATCGAATCTACTAGTCCTCCTCAAACCCAATGGGATAGAATTCCTTGCGAATTAGAGTTTTCAATTTCTTCCGTGACAACCCAGAAATGTCATGGTTCCTCATATATGCATTCCATCAAGTTAGTGCATAATTTGACGATTTCGATTTTCTTTCTCCGATCCAGTTCGTTCTATCTTCTTTCCGACGGATCAGCCCTATTAGAGAAGGGCTTTCGATTCTGTATGACAACAAAACGAGCATTCGCTGGACGGCCAAACATTGAATGAAATGTTGGCATGGGGTTTCGGTAATTTCAATTCCATTTTCAGTCTTTTGAAATGGAAATTGATCTTGTATACGCCGGTTGAAGCACACGTTGGAGCATCCAAACGAACCAGCAGGGGTTGCTGTGGCAGAGACAGCAGCAAAAGCACTAGTCTCCGTTGATCACCTACCAGCAGGGAAAGCAGTATAGGTGGCAGGAACTAACTAGGGTTTAGGTACCAATTCGAAGAGCATTCGTTTACCGGGGTCGAGAGCAGCCAGCCCTAGAGGTACCACACTAACAGCGGCATCCCGACCTGATACGGATCCCTACCTCTCTATCCACAACCGACCCTTCGAAAGCTTATTTATTTACTTGAGGCATAGGCATGGGCACAGGTGGAGACACAAGCAAAGGCACCAATAAATAGCTACATGGGTCGTATAGAAGCTTTAAGAGATAGGGGGGCATCCACCGAAGATGACAGCGCAACGGAAGCACGAACGAGGTAGCTTACGCTTTTTTTTTCATCCTCACTACCTGGTTTATAGTCGAATCTGGAGAATATGAACTCAAAATATTCTTCTTTTTGGTACGTTGCTATGAGCAGCTCTGGTGCTCGATCTTGGGTCTTAGGTGTGGGTCGGATCATGATAAAGAAGGTTCGGTGGTTGTATAATTCCCAAGCGGAAAGTCGTCTACTTGCAAAGTAGATGGGGTGATCAAGCGGCCCTTCCTGCGCCAACATACATCCAATGGCATAGAGTGATGCGTCAGTATGAACATGAACTCCTTATTCCAATCCGGAAACCGAAGGATTGGGGCTGACAGCAAACACTCATCTGCATGCTTAAAGGCTTAATCCTGTTTCGGTCCCCAACCGTTATACCTTTCTTCTGCAATGATTCCATTCTGGGGTTCCGCGCTTCGCAAAGTGTTTAATGATGCGTCTGTAATAGCCTATGTGTTCCAAAAAAGAACACGCTACGCCCGGCCCCCTTTTTCAGTAGATGAGATTAGGATGAAAGGGCTTGCTTTCATTAACATTCAGTGAAGGTGCATAGCTTCTTTGAATGTCCCGCTGATTGACTACTACATCTAGGGACAGGACTGATCCCGAAAGAGAGGTCTTTCTTTCTGGTTATGAAATCGCTTAGGTTGAAAAGCAAGTCGATGATGCCATAAGTCAAACGGGCGGGTGAGGCGAGAGTCCTTCACTGCACTCACTGGAGAGAAGGGATCATCTCCAATCTAGTTGTAAGGTATTGTCCCCTTATTAGTAGCCGAAGTGTATGCCGGGTCATTTTTGATAAATTGATATGTGCATCGGAATACTTTAACACTTTAAATAAGCGTTAGTCGACCTCCGGAGGACAACAATTTGCTTTTCCAACCTGAGATTCTCTTTTTCATTTTCTCTAGTAGAGGAAGGCAATGCTCTCTCTTTATTCTCTTGGGGGACAAGGGAAGATCCAGGTACTTTATAGGAAAACTACCATTTTTGATTCCTCCTCAATGATCTGGAATTTCTGCGAGGAGCTCTGTTCGAGAAGAAGCACTGGCTCTTATCGAAATTGACCTTTTGGCCATTACAATCAGCTTCTTACTTCTTTCCAGAAAGATTTTCAGTTTCTTAAGATTCCGTTTATGGCCATTATGAAATTTTATAAAATAGTTCGCAAAGAGAAGGTGGGAGAGTGCTGGGCACGATCTCAAACCATGGTAAGGTGTTATCATTTTCAATGATACCAACTCCTGTAGGCCTCGGCTTAGCACTTCTTCAGCTAAAATCAACAGGCTAGGGTTGGAACCCTTGTCGCAGCCCTCGAGAAGCTGGAAAGTACTCATGTGGCACACCATCCACAAGCACTCCAAAGTTTTCATTACATAAACATCCATGTATAAAATTCCGCCATTTATCACAAAAGCCGAAAATTACACACACGCATTACCCCCAACAAGCCCATTCGATCCAAAAAGATGCTTTTGCCATATCCGGAGTGTCTTTTGACCCCCCCTCCCTCCTACTATTAAGCTTTTTGGTTTAAATCCTTTATCACTTAAAGCCACCTCGTGAGCCAAGGAGATCTTCTCTACAATAGTTAGTCCTTTAACAAAAGCCCCTTGTTCCTTAAAAATGATTCTAGGGAGAATCCAACTCATTCTTCGAGCTAGAGATTATTTTATAGAAAAAGTGACAAAGCTCTCCTTCAAATATCTCATAAATAAAGGTAGGTCGGAATTGGTGAAAATGTGAAGGACTTTCGACTTTCGGAATAAGGGCAATCAATGAAATTAGAATTCAATAAATAGGGCTTAACAGCGCCTTCAGCAAAGAAATTGTGAACCGCCCTGACCAGGTCATCTTCAATAATCTTCCAACAGTGAGAGTCAAAAAGACCTGGGAATCCATCAATTTAAAGGATAGGGGAGGCACTCTAACCAGGCTCTATTTTCACCGCATCATGGATTTCCTCTCGTTATGGCGTGGAAACCTGGGAGAGATTTTCAGCATCAGTGATCATCGTGGGAATACATCTAAGTAGATTAGGCTTCAGGCGCCACCCCCCACTCGGAAACCATGAAAAGCAGAGCCCTTGAAAGTGCTCAGCAGCTTTGGCCCCCACCTGAAACACATCACTAAGGATGGAGCCATCATCTTTAACAACTTCTTTTGAGTTCTTTCTGGATCTTCTAGCTAAAGTGGAGAGATGAAAAACTCTGATCTCTTTCTATCGCCCTCCTTTCCTTTAGCCATTTGATACGGGATTTCTGTTTCCAGATAATTTCTGAATGTCTAAGGCATACATCATAAAGATTTTTTGCCTCTTTTTCTTCCTGGGCTAACTCCGCAGTCCATCCCACCCTTTCCAAGGATTTCTGAATGTCGCAGACCTGAAATTCCGCTTCCTTGATCTTTAAAAAATCGATCCCACAACATATTTATTCCAAAGTTGGAGGTCCCCCTTAAGTCGTTTCAATTTAGAAAAGAAACGGTATAACGGGGATCCCCAGGCCGGTTGTTTCCAAGAGGTAGACACCACCTCCAAAAAAGAGTAGTATTCAAGCCAAAATCTCTCTTTTTTAAACGGCCGGAAGGCGGCGCTTTTAAGGCCAATTTTGATCAAGAGTGGGCAATGATCTGATTTGAGTCAGGGGAGGTGCTCCACTAGTATATTAGGAAAGATGGACAACCATTTGCTGTTTGCGAAAACTCTATCTAGTCTTAACCAGATATAAGGAGTCCTCTTACGATTATTACACCACGGGAACCTACTTTTAACAAATCCCACATCTATTAAGCCACAATCGTTCAAAGCTTAGCTTAATTAAAGTCCCTCTCAGCTATGCTATGCAGGAGTAGCCCTCCCAGTTTCTCTTCCGGTGACAAAACAGCATTCAAATCTCTTTTAAGAAGCTTTTTGGGGGAAGGGCGGGAAGAGCAATTAGAGTCATTTTTCTAAATTCATCCCACACGCCTATCAATAGTTTAACAGCTTGCGTGAACAAAAAGGAGGCGTACCTGAGTATTTTAAGATTTGATCTTTGCGTTGGTAGAAATGAATTGGGCATTGCCTTCAATCATGGACAGGTCAAGGATATCTTCTCTCCAAAAGACCAAGATATTGGCAGGGGATTCATCCGAGATGTTCGACATTCATCCATACGCAATCTCCGCTTCCATTTTGATACATAGTTGGCCCTTCTAACCATTGGTTCCAGGATGACAACCAAAAACTAAAGCCCGGTCCGAGCAAGATCGTCGAGACGTCTACGCGTGGAAAAAACCTTGCATTCCAAACAATTGCAATTGTGGAAATTTTGGAAATAGAGTGGAGTGGGGCTTAGCCCCAAGTTTGGATTGTGCCCTAGTAGTCGCGCTCTTACCCAGGTGCTGCCATTTGTTTGCCTTGTTCGGAGGCTCCTGTTTCAAATCTTTCTCAAAGATAGATGATTGTGGGTCCTGAGAGGAGCTATTTGATTCTTAATCATGATCATTGGAATGAAGAGGCTTTGAGGACCTTCCTTCTAAGGAGAAAGCGCGAACTTTCTTGTCCATTTCCTTGATAGGAATGTCTCCCTTTGAAACTTCCTCTCCTCTCGCCCGGAAGCTTGTAGATGCACTTCTTTTCGACTTCCAAATGAATGTAGATGGGAAGCGCGACTCTCTTCAATATCTTCATTATGAACGCTCTGACGGATTCTTGCGTACTCTAGAATCTGCTGCTGATCCGTTGACTTTCACTGCTGACGATCCCCTGTTTATGTAGGATTGTTGCTATGCTTTGATTGACCCGTGATCAATGAGAAAGTCTCTTTTTGATCAACATGTCACAATTGGAGATTGACGACTTTACTAGGGCATAGGGGAAACATACATCCAATGCTATCACCATATTTTCTTCGCTGGCAAAACGCCCAAACAAAACCCATCAGGCAGGCTCAGTCAGTCTTCTGCTCACTATGCCCCCTGCTACTCTTGAGCACAGTCTTTATTTGCTGACTGCTCGGGCGGGTGGATACAGTTGATGAAAATCCTATTCCCGAGCACAATCCACCACCACAGAATGTTGTCCCTCGTCATTCGCAGACGAAACCACCAGAGACCTGTCCTGTCCGAGTAATGCCTACACCTCTGGATGTCCGAGATCCGAAGTTTGAGGATGCCATCATGGAGATTGTATCCAATAAAGAGCTTGAGAGACAGACTGGTGAATTCCGAACTTATGTCCGACCTTTTGAGCCGAGTGTTTACCTCGAGTCCTATCCTCCAGGATATGTTCTATCCAAGTTCGACCTATTTGACGGCAGTTCTGATCCTATCGAGCATTTAGCCAAATGAAATTTAAGACACAATGCGTTGATACCGTCCAAAATCCCAAGCTTATTATAAGACAATTCCGGAGTTCCCTCACCATCAGGTAGGACAGCTCGTCTCTGGGGTGGATTCCACATTCTCTGGAAGAATTTAGCTCGAGCGTAGGACTGTTTGAAGTCGTAGCCCGACCTTTCTAAGAGTTCCTTCATCTTGGGCGAGTAGTATCGAGGGATCTTGACGCGCTCGAAGATATATTCGGCCGGATCTTCCATTTCTTCGTGCCATAGGGGCTGTTGAGTTGATCTATAGAAGAGTGTTCTCCTTTTCCCTGCCTGCGATGGAGGGACATAGAATGTCTTTAGCTGCTCGACCACTGAGACTTCCAGCTTAGCTAAGGGTTTTGTGAGTCCCTTGGGTAGCCTGGTGATCTTTAATGGCTTTTCAGAGACAATCGGATCCCTAGGCTTCTCCTCTTGCTCAGTAGGATCTGCCGTTTGCCTTCGTCTCTCTCTTCCTCATCTTCTTCTTCTTCAGAGCTGCTGCTTCCCCAGTGCCTTGTTCTGCTACCTGAGGTCTCAGCAATCCCTTGACATCCCTCTCCTCCCGGAGCTTCTTCATCGGAGGAGTCAGTGTCGCTTCCGAAATGTGGTTTCATAATCTGACATGAACTTTAGGCGCCGGTCTTCCCTTTGCCCCTTTGGGCAGCCCTGGGGTTGTTCCTCCCTCTGCCGCGGCCTCTTCCTCTAATTGGAGTCGCACCCCTCGACCCTGAGGATTGCGCGGCCGCGGATGCATCAATGAAGTAACGGGCATCCGAATACCCAATCTCATGGACAGCGAAAGGCTTGATATCACCGTCGATTCTCTTTTCTTCGCCATCCCGAGTGTATTTCATGCACTGGTGGAGAGTAGAGGGCACCACAAAGTGTTCGTGCAGCCATGGTCTACCCAGTAAAGCCCGGTAGGATGTATCAGCATTAATCACATCAAACTTCACTTCAGTCTCCAAGCTACCTAGGCGCAAAGGCAAAATGATGGATCCGAGTGCGGTCTGACTATTCTGATTGAAGCCTTGGATGACCACATTCTCGGGACTGAGGTTCGGAATGTCCAACGCTAGCCTTTTCAACGTGCGGAAGGACATTAAGTTGACTGAAGAGCCAGGATCGATCAAGATTCGACTGATTCTCTCCCTCTCAATCATTCCCGTAACATAAAAAGAGGGCGATTGTGTTCCGCTGTCCCCAGTAGAAGATCATCATCCGTGAAAGTGATCGTTGCAGCATAACGAGCATACAACGCCTCCTTCATGTTTACTTAAGAGAAATGGGCTTGATACTTCTCCGGGTCCCTCAGCGCATCGATCAATGCTTGGCGCAGTTCTGGGAGCGCGTCATAGACGCTTAGCAGTGAAGGGATCTTCTTTAGATGAGCGAGGATGTTCTAATCCTTAGCCGGAGCTGGTGCGGGAGGTGAAGGAGGGAGCTTTTCAGCGATCTCTATCTCCTTACCCTTCTCTTTGGCTGACGGCGGCCGAGGATCAGGTAGGACCTTTCCCTTCCTCAGCGGCATCTGGTTTACCGCTGGAAGGTTCTGTTCTTCTTCGGGGAACCCAAGGTCTTCTTTTGAAGAAGAGGAATCGCTTTCGACATTTACGTGACAGCAATCTTCCTGCCCCCAGAACAATTCCTTGGTGGGGACTACTTGAGCTACCTTAGTGTGTTCTGTAGGTATCGCCACTAGCACCTTAGGGGACAACGTGATTACGCCTTCCTCGTATTGTTTCTGTACCCAATCCTTGAAGACGTAGCAGTCTTCTATGGGGTGTCCCAAAACACGATGATAGAGACAGTAAGTCATTGGGGTTACCGATTTTGTCCGCCTGGTGAGTCCTCTTGCATTTCGGCAATTGTAGCCCACTTCTGACGGCATCATCGAAAATCTTCCGGACTTTGTCTTTCTGGAAAGAGTCTTTCTTTTCCTTTATTCGAGCGCCGCTTTCTTCTTTTCCAAATTCGGGAATAGCAATGAAGCCTTTTTTAGGCCTATCCATAATACGAATTCGAGCAAGAGCCTTTCTTCGCTATGTAAATAGAGGGCCGGAATAAGTGCAAGACCCTCAAAAAAAGAATGGATTAAGGTAGGCTTCGGATTTGGAAAAATTTGCTCTTTCTTTTTTTTTTTTTTAATATTCATTCAATTCAGGAGCTAAAACCATTCCAATGCTCGCAAGCAAGCACGAAAATCAAAGCTTCTATTCTATAAATACGGAAACGCCCAATACATCGAAACTCATTGCCCATGGATAGTTTCGACAAAAAAAAAGAAAAGAAACATGGTTTAGCGGATTCGGAATTGTAACCAAGCATCCTGGGTTCTATACCCGATTCATAACTAGAGCATGCAGCCGATCCTGGATACAGAACTATAGAAAGTGTGCAGTGAGGGATCTTTATAGGTAGCCAGTCTTTCACTTCCGCCTCTCCACTCCCATGCCTTTCTTGGTCGGACCAACCCAACCGGCGATTTCCGACAAGTCTTTCTTCATTTTTAGAGCAAGAAGCGGAACAAAAATCAAGCTTTCTTTATTTATATTTATGGATAACCAATCCATTTTAAAATATAGTTGGGAGACTTTCCCCAAGAAATGGGTACATAAAATGAAAAGATCGGAACATGGGAATAGATCTTATACCAATACTGACTACCCATTTCCATTGTTGTGCTTTCTAAAATGGCATACCTATACAAGGGTTCAAGTTTCGATCGATATTTGCAGAGTTGATCATCCCTCTCGAAAACGAAGATTTGAAGTTGTCCATAATTTACTGAGTACTCGGTATAACTCACGCATTCGTGTACAAACAAGTGCAGACGAAGTAACACGAATATCTCCAGTAGTCAGTCCATTTCCATCAGCCGGCCGGTGGGAGCGAGAAGTATTGGATATGTCTGGTGTTTCTTCCATCAATCATCCGGATTTACGCCGTATATCAACAGATTATGGTTTCGAGGGTCATCCATTACGAAAAGACTTTCCTCTGAGTGGATATGTGGAAGTACGCTATGATGATCCAGAGAAACGTGTGGTTTCTGAACCCATTGAGATGACCCAAGAATTTCGCTCTTTCGATTCTGCTAGTCCTTGGGAACAGCGTAGCTACGGATAATTAAGAATCAACATAGGTCTAGTCCAGGGGACAAATCAATAGGAAATGCTATTTGCTTCTTAAGAAGAAGAACTTCTATGAAATGAAAGAGTTTCCACGGGCGTCGGATATCATTGAAAAAAAAAAAAGGAAGAAGTGTTATCGAACGATTTCCTTCCATTCTTCCTAGTATGGAAGAAGTAAAGAAAAAGTACTGCATCTCGATCTATACGAAACGGCACTGGTTTTTCTTTTCTTTCGGTTTCATTGATAGCAGAAGAGTACGCTAGCTAGCTAGCGGAGCCTGAAAACGCTTGCTAGCTAGCGCGCCCCACCCCTACGGAAACTATTGCCTACGCTTGCTGCTCGCTCAGTGTCAGTAGAAGGGAAGAAAAGATGGTCACTCCTTTTAGGAACATGGCTCGCCTTACGACTGTTGCACTTCACTCGCTGCTCGCTGGCTCGTTCATTCACTTGCTCATGAACTCGCTGCTTCGCCAGAAGCGACTAGTCGCCTCCTTTCCTCCGCCGAAAGATGCTTAGCCAGAAGCGACGAAGGAGGGGAGCTGGGGAAGGCCGACGATGGCAATGAGGGGGAAGCTGTCGTAGAAGCTTTGCCCCTTGCTTTACAGAAATTGTTATGAACTTACTAAATTACCTTATTCTCCCGGAACGCTAGCTAATCTAATAGTTCCCTTCAATCTTCTTAACTTAAGAACGAACGCCGCCATCCTTCTTATTCAGGAACCCATTGAGGGGGGCGTCGGCCCGGGAAGGGGAGAGTGGCCGAGTGGTCAAAAGCGACAGACTGTAAATCTGTTGAAGGTTTTCTACGTAGGTTCGAATCCTACCTCTCCCACTTGTTGTAGACTTAAGAGAAGAGAAAGTAGGCGTCAGCGTAGGAGGGCCAACCGAGCGAAGCTCTTTCTTTTTTTTGGCCGGGCCGTGAAGTGAAATTGTATCGTATGCTAGTTAGAGAGGTTGGCGAACTACTACGATCTATAGAGATTCCCCATCTATATCCAATCCCAACGAGACGAGAATAGAAGCGAGTCGCTTCCGGCGTCGGCTTGTAGTCTCTGCAGTCGGCACACGCACGCGCCCGCCAGAATGCCTCCTTGGTTCGGGACGAAGCCAAGCGATACATACGATAGACGAAGGAAGCGCCCACCCTGCAGGAGGGCGCGCGCCCTGTAGTTTTTCAGTTGCAAACTCCTCGAAGCCTTAGCCCTGTAGTTTTGAAGCAACAAGCAACGGATTGAGCGCGCAAGGCGCGAAAGAACAAGCAAGGTCTTTCGCTGTTGCGCGTTAGCGCAGCCGTTTTGAAGCTGGGGAAGGCAAGTTTGATCGAGGATTGGAGAGGAGAGGTGGAATAAAAAGCTCGGGATGGATTTAGGAGTCTTTGTGCGAGCCGTATGCAGTGAGAGTCGCACGTACGGTAATGAGGGGGGTTCGCGTCTATACGTGTAGTGTGGTGGTTGGGCCTACCCACCCTATTTGTTCCATGATCTATGGGTCTACTGGAGCTACCCACTTCGATCAATTAGCCAAGATTTTGACCGGATACGAAATCACTGGTGCTCGATCTAGTGGTATTTTTATGGGGATTCTATCTATCGCTGTAGGATCCCTATTCAAGATCACTGCAGTTCCTCTTCGGGCGGCTGTAGGACGGACGGCCCCCTATAGGTAGTAGGGTAGGATGGGTGGTACCGCTCAGATTGCGGCCAATCCTCCTAACTGCGCGCGGGCCGGGCTTAGAGCACGTGAAACTCATCACTACCTCGTAAGGGCGTTGAGACCATAGCATGTTACACAAAAGCGCCGCTTTCTCTGGAGTGTTGTCACACAGCTGCCCGACTAGAAGAGCTACTCGCTCTGTAGTGTTGTCACACAAGATAAGCACGCCGCCCGCCTGCTGGCCGGGCGAATCGAAGTTATCTTCCGGTCAACTGTCCACCCAGTCAAGTGCAAAAAACACAGTGGAATCATGCAACGCACGCTGCTGGTGTGCTTCCTGCCCACGAGGAAAGAAGAGCGACAAGGTTCAGATTTGACTGTTTGCAGCATGGGAGCTGATTACCAAAAAAATCCCTGGGAAAAAAGAAAAGATATCTCGGTAACGAAAACCATAGGAGGCTGTATTAGCGAGATCCAACGGTGAACAGCTGCCCAAAAGAAAAACCGCCTGGAAGTCCGAGGACCTTTAGTACCGTACCCTACCCCCGAACCAGCAGCCTTCGCGCCAAGCGACGACCGCCCTTGTCCCTTTCCTTTTTCCATTCAGCCTACTTCTTAGCTTTGTTCCGTCAGTCTAAGGCAAAGCTTAAGTGGTTCGCCTACCTTACCCACTTGACGAAAGGGAACGAACTTCGTTTCGTTTCCGGGTTTATGGATGGATTCAGTCAGCCTCACTCCTTCCTTTTGAAAAGTGACGCTTTGCGTCTTCGCTTCCGAGGGTTAGGGTCAAGGGCCGTTTCGAGCAAGCTTTCGCTTTTTCTCCCGGCTTTCAACAACTTTCGCTTTAGCTTCCAAAGGCGACCCTATGACGTTTCCGTCATTGAAGTAGCCTTTCGTTGCCCTACCCTAAGAAAGAAGTCACTATCAAACTGCTTGCCCTACTAAAGTACCAAAGGTGCGCTCCGCCCGGAAACTCTTAATATGTTTGCTACTGAAAGAAGTAGGGCTCCTATTGACTAAAGGTTATTCGGTTTCCTTTAGAATGAAAGTAGCTATGAAGCCCCTACTACTATCGATTCAAAAGGCGAACAGCCCCCCATAGTCGTATGGGTGGGGTGTTTTTGGGAAGCTGCCTTGGATATGAGGAATTCCTATAATAGAAAAATAGAACAAAGGCAAAGTCCGGTATTTGACGAAGATCTTTCTATCAATAGATAGGAATGAGTGTTCGATATAGGGGATAGGATCCATCTGCTCTCTCTCTAAATTTTTTTTGCTTCAATTTAGAGAGAAAGAGCAGATAGAACTATATAATAAAAATAAAAGCAAATCGGGAGATGATTAAATAATAGATACATAGACATCTAAAGGGATGTATATTCGATTCCTATATAAAATTTTATTTAGTTTAAAATTTTTATATATAGGAATATCATATATCTCTTTTTTTCTATGAATTTCGTAAAAATAGTTAGTTTTTGGGTTCCCCGAAGCCCCGAATGGATTGGATCGTTTCTCCTTCTGCCAACGAAATGAAGGTGTCGCCCGTTCCGAATGCTTCTCCGATCCTGAAGTTCTCGCGAAGAGAATAAGATGCTGCTCCCCCTCCCTCTGTCTTTTTCCGCTTTGCTAATCTTCCCCTCTAACGCCGGCCGGGCGGCGGCGGGCGCGGGAGGAAGAAACCTAAGAGAAGAGCGTCTTCTCTTAGGTCCTTTTTTCAGTGCAACACAGGAAAGCGCCCTCTTTTTGTCATCCCTGCAGCTTCCCAGAGGCTTTTTTGTATTGAACGCATGGCATAGCTAGGACCCCTCCAATCATGTTTGAGCCTATGTTCAAACCAAAACAACCCCGGGGCCCCCAAAGGGGAATTCAAGAATGCCTGCCGACGTTCAGATAAGGGAATGCTTCCCAAACCACTAAAGGAAAGGCTCGACGAAGGGAGGGAGATGCGGCGGGGTAAGGAAAACGCTTTCGGAGATCGAGATGTCGATTTGTTTTTCATCGAAAACGAAGAAGGCCGAGGGGATAGCAGCCTTCGGGCTTTGCCTGCCCTTTTCTAATAAAGAATTCCGGCTCGGCCCGGGAAAGCGCTGGCAACAACATAAAGGAAGGGGTCCATGTAGCTGCTGCGCCCGCCCACTGAGCAGCAGGTTCGGCATCTACTACAAAAGAGAGAATCCACTTCAGATAACCACGTCTCTGCTAGGCAGCGTGTGGAATGGCCGAGAGCGGACCCTTTTGGATATATAATCCAAGCCGAGAGTGGAGTTACGTGAACAGCCATCTGATGGAAAACCACTTTCACGTTCGGTTCAGAGAGCACTTTTTTCGTTTCCTCCATCTAAGCGAGTGCCCTGCTTTGATTCCAGAGATGTTTCCGATACAAACAATTCACTATTTCCTTCCGATGCAGTGACTTATTAATTGAAGGAGGTGAACGGACAGCAAGGGGGAGGCGGGCATTTTTATGTAACCGTCAGTATGTCGACGTTCGCTCAAGCGAGAGGTTGTATACCTGGTTGGACGATCAGTGGTAGCTGCTATAAGCAGCTCATGTCTCGTACTATGAATAAGAAAGTTGCAATAATAGAGATCTCTTTCCTCACCGAGTTTGCCGGCCTGGGATGCGGATTCGAACCACGTGGTTTATCGGCTGATCGATCTACCATTTGATCCCGCGGGGAAAAAAAGAGCAGGCGCACCCCGCTTTTGCGAAATTTCAATTAGAAAATCTCAAAACTATGAACAGAGTCGCCAGTCAAACCGGATTTATAGCATCATTAAGGTAAATCAAAATGAAGATTGCAGGGTCTTTAGACACTTTACCGGCGGGGGAGGCGTAAGGAGGTTAAGTACTCCGTTTTGAACGACCACATTCGACGCGTCGACACTCGGGGTCTGACGAAACGAGCGTTCAAACAGACCAAAATTGTCCTCCCCAGGGCCACGCATAGAGATCAGTGATAGACATAACCTGGCACTACCAGTCGAATAAAAAAAAACTTCCAGCCAGCAACCACTCACCACTCGGAGGTAGGAGGAGGACTCAAGGTTCAC
>JAHSVC010000023.1:0-240395 GCA_021397845.1 Areca catechu | reverse complement strand
CGCATCCAGATGATTTCAATCAAATGAAGATTCGGGAAATCTTTGATCAAAGTATGAATATTAGAAATAGTTTCTAATGGTTCATTAATGAATCATCATTATCAGATTGAGCAAGGAATGAATATGAAATTGGATTTGACAAGTATCCATATCCATAGTCATATTCAGGGTGCAAGTAGATCGAAGGACTGAATTGCTCAGTAACTCACCACTGAAGGGTATTTTTGTAAATCCACCAAATTCTTCATCTTCGGGTAGGCATGATATGTTTGCTAGATGTCAATCTTATTTTGTAGGTCTTCATGAACCAATTGATTTGGCTTCATGTCAATTCGATGTGTGGTTCGAATTGGACAATTAGGTGAGCCAATTTGACCTAATTAGGTCAATCGGGTTCGATCAGATCGAGTCGGCTCAAATCTAAACCTACTGCTGGCTAGATGTGGAACCCAATGGGTTACACACAATAGAGACTTGGCCAAGGAAGTCATTCATGATTTAATTAGGGTCATAGGATCCTAATTGTTAGCTAGATTACATACTAGCATATGTAGGCTAACCAAATTCCTAACCCAATTGGATTGGGTCCGTTGCTTGCTAATTGGGCTAACCTAATTATGGAAAATCTAAATTAGGTTGAGTCCTAAGTGGGGATAGCCTAATCAGAGCTAAATCTGATTTTAATTTGGATTTAAGGGCATTTTAGGCGCCATACATGAAGAGTCCCAATGGCATGAGACTCTTGGTACCTAAATGATACCTTAACTTCGAAAGGGCACAGAATGAGCTATAGACCTCTGATTTGAATATAATTTATATGGTCAGAAAGAAATTTTATGCTCTTTCCAATGACACCCATATTGCTTATGTTTTTACAAGTCAACATTCTTTGAAATTTGTGTTGAAGAAGGATGGCGCACGCGGTGCATGAAGAGTCGCAACTCTTCATGTGGCGCGTGGTTCTGATGGAGAGTCCTTCTGCAATCAGGACTCTTCATAATCTTTGATGTTTGGAGATTGAAGAGGCGCCTCTGGCTTTCTAGGGATTGGTAATTAACATGTGGAAAGTGAGAATTCGTCCAGATAAAAGAAGGGATGTGAATAAGGCCTTCGGTGCATGAATGGGCTTATTAGATATGATTTTTCAAGCCAGATAACTTCTCTTTGTTCTTGAAAAATAATATCTGATAAGTTGATGGGAGGACATATCACACGCCCCTCTTGTATCTATAAATAGGGGGCGGTGAAATGAGTCTAATATAAGAATTCCATCGAAGTATTATTCTGAGTGTCTCTCTCTCCCTCTTTCTTTCTTTAAGACAAGAGTTGTCTTGTTAAGACAATATCTTTTCTAATTGGACAAGGCTTTGTTTTAGGACATAAGCCTAAGGGGTCCTAGAGGAGGGTTGTCCTAAAACCAAGAGTGGTTTAGGAGAGTGTCTTTAGTGCCATACAGTAGGACACGGTGTCCTACAGTGGTCAATAGACAAAAGGCTGCCGAAAGAGTTCCATTTTTCCAAGCAACTTGAAGAAGGAGTTCTTCCTTGGTCTGAGTTTCATGTGGATCTTTGTTGGAGGGGGAACATTTGTGCACCTGGTGAAGAAGAAGGCTGAATCAGGATTTTCTTCATCGGATTGGATACTAGTGGTTCAGGTTGGTGCCTAAACTCTTGTTTATATTATATATGCATGTTTGTATGTTTTAATTCCTAGTAAGGAGGTATTGGGTTAAGGGTTTGGTAGTGGTTTCATAATAAATTTTTGAAATCCACGCTTCCGCCCTGGTCACCAAACCCTTACAGTGGTATTAGAGCCACCTTATTAGGGCTAAATCATACAAAATTTGAAGTTGTCCAATTTTGTAGGACTCTTGAGGTTGCCCATTTTGTAGGACTCTACAAAATTTGAAGTTGCCTAATTTTGTAGGACTCTACAAAAGTTTAAAATTACATATAATTGATATGTTTTTGCATATATGTATGCCACTAGTTAGGGTTTTCACTTAAATCTTAACCGATATAGAGATATGTTTAGCTTTGTAGTTATCATACTAAAATAAGGTTGCCCTGGCATAATGGTGGATCCATTATGTGGTAGATGGTTGTCCTAGTATGATGACACACTTGGTACATTATAAAATGATATATGAAGCATGGTTGATGAATGGTAATATTAGAATGTGCTTCTGTTTGAATTGCCCTCTATTAAAATTATATTAAGTTGTAGTGTCGTATACCAAAAGAAAAATAATCAAGATGATTAGTTGATCATTCAGTGTCTAGGAAAAGTGGTTCATGATCGGTAAAGAGGACGTGGTTTTTATTTATTCCGTTGACTGACCTGGCCAATTTTTATTGGTGTCTAGGAAAGCAACGGGGGGACTCCCACCACTCTCCCACTTACCTGGCCGATAAGATTAACTTAATTCTTGATTGATATGCTTAGTGTAATATTCACTACATTAGGCCTTCCTTCATGCTAGGTCATTATTATGTTATGATCCGTATTAGGTTTGTTGTATACACACAAGGCCTATTATGGTAACAACACAATTTTGGCCTGGTGCATTTGATGCTTATGGAATGATTTAATATAATACTTTATTGTGAACACAGAAGGATATTATTATTACAATCATGACTATAAAGGAATGAAGGGTCTTACTTAACTAAAAATATTATAGTTTGTTGTGCACACACAAGGCTATTAATATTTTAGAGGCCAGGTTTTGTTGAGAATTGTATGAGATACAATTGGAAAGAGTTTTCCTATCTTTGAACTTATAAAAGATTTGTTGTGTACACATAAGGTCTTTTATAAGGAATTAGGATCTCAACCCCACTAAGAAAACCAATTAGGGTTTCTCGATCATCATATAGAGGGTTATGATGCTTGATAAAATAGTGGGAGACATAATTAAGTTAAAGTCCTAATTTAATTATGTTTTGTCAACATTGGTTGTTTGCTTATATTATATTCTTTATTAATGTAGATTAAATGGCCTCTTCGCTCTCACTCCATAGTATACTTGATGCCAATAAATTGACTGGACCGAACTATGTTGACTGGTTGAGAAACCTAAAGATAGTACTCAGCCAGGAAAAACTTTCTTACATTCTTGATAACCCTACCTTGGAACCTTTAGGGGAAGATGCCTCGCAAGAGGAAAAGACCACATACAAGATGTGGCAAAATGACTCACTCACTGTCAAATGTATCATGCTTGCCTCTATGACCAATGAGTTGCAGAGGCAACATGATAGCATGGACACTAACTCCATACTGCTTAATCTAAAAGAGCTATATGGAGAACATAGTCGAACTGCTAGATATGAGATATCTAAGCAGTTGTTCCGTGCGAGAATGACAGAAGGTACATCTGTACAACACCACGTACTGATGGTTATTGACCTGATCACTCGATTAGGTCAATTGGGTTTTGTTATGGATGGGGAGTTGAATCAGGATTTGATCCTGCAGTCATTCCCGAAGTCATTTTCACAGTTTGTTCTTAATTATCATATGAACAAACTTAACACTTCCTTGCTTGAGCTGTTAAACATATTAAAAATAGCAAAGAGCTATTTAAAGAAAAATAAGGCTCCACTTCTTCTTATGGATGGGATCAATAAGAAAAAGTCAAGCAGAAAGGGTTCCAAGAGGAGATTGAACCCAAAAAGGGGCATCAAGAAGAAGAAAGGAAAGAAGACCTCCGGACAGATGACCTACTTTCACTATGGCAAGCCGGTCATTGGAAGAGGAACTGCAAGGCTTACTTTGTAGGTGTGAATCCTGGTGCATCGGATAAACCAAAAGATATGAAAGAAGTTCATACTATTTTGTCATTGGATTCTTCCATTTCAAATACTTGGATATTGGATACCGCCTGTGGTCATAATATCTGCAAATTTTGCAGGGGCTGCAGAGGCTTAGAGTATTGAAGGAAGGAGACTTCGAGCTCTACGGTGCTGGAGGAGAGTCCATCCAAGCAGAGGCCGTAGGGACTTATATCTTGATGTTACCTTCGGGGAAGATTTTAAAGCTGAGAGATTGTTACTATATGCCTAAGGTCATTAGAAATATCATTTCTGTACCCTTGTTACTTAGACAAGGTTATACTATGAATGTGATGAGCAATGGTTGCTCAATCAGCTTTTCTAATGAAATTATATATTGTGGCGTATTTTGCAATGGTCTTTTAACTCTATCCACTAATGACAATATACTTCATATAAGTAACAAACGAAAGAGAGATGATGTAAACAATACTTTACTCTGGCACTGTCGGCTTGGACATATTAGTGAGACTAGGATTAGCAAGTTATACAAGGAAAATTTCCTTAATCCTTATGATTATGAATCATTAGGAACTTGTGAATCATGTCACATGGATAAAATGGCCAAGACTCCATTTAGTGGACATAGAGAAAGGACAACTGAGTTATTAGGACTCATAATATAGATGTATGTGGGCCTATGACAACTCAGGCCAAGGGTGGATACTCTTATTTCATCACGTTTACTAATGATTTTTCAAGGTACGGATTTGTGTATCTTATGAAACATAAGTCCGAAGCCTTTGATAAATTTTTAGAGTATCAAAGTATGGTAGAGAAACAAACGGAGAAAAGTATTAAAATCCTTCGATCAGATCGAGGAGGTGAATACTTATCCACCGAGTTTCTCGATCACCTTAAAGAAAAGGGAATTATCTCTGAATGGACCCCTCCTTACACACCACAATTAAATGGTGTTGCTGAAAGAAGGAACCGTACCTTATTAGATATGGTACGGTCCATGATGTGCTTCACTGAGTTACTTATTTCCTTCTAGGGATATGCCTTGGAAACCGCGGCTAATATCTTAAATAGAGTACCATCTAAATCTATCTCTAGCACTCCATATGAGATATGGAGGGGTAAGAAACCCAATCTTAAGTATCTTAAGATATGGGGATGTCCAGCCTATGTCAAAAGAAATTTTGGATATAAGCTGGATGCTAGAGCAAATAAGTGTCTATTTGTAGGATACCATAAAGATAGTATAGGATATCTGTTCTACCATCCTACTAAACAAAAAGTTTTTGTTAGTAGGCATGCCATTTTTCTGGAGAAAGAGTTCATCCTATAAAAGGGCAGTGGAAGAAATATTGAACTTGAAGAAGTTCAACAAATAGATACATCTCAACCAAATGATAACATAATTAGTATAGAACCAGAACACTCCACTTATATCCGTAGGTCTGATAGGGTGCATCATGCACCTGAGAGGTATGGGTCCATTATTGAAAATAATGAAGCCCGGATCATTGAAAATGATGAGCCTCTAACCTATACGGATGCTGTCATGAGTAGGGACTCAGATAGATGGCTGGAAGCCATGAGATCCGAAATGGACTCCATGTATGTCAACCAAGTGTAGACTTTGGTTGATGCACCAGAGGGTGTTAACCCTATTGGATGCAAATGGGTCTATAAGAAAAAGATTGGGGCAGATAGCCAAGTCGAAACTTATAAAGCCAGATTAGTGGCTAAGGATTTCAGATAAAAACAGGGAATAGATTATGATGAAACATTTTCTCCTGTTGCCATGCTCAAATCTATTCGGATCATGCTTGCTATAGCAGCATATCATGATTATAAAATCTGGCAGATGGATGTGAAAATCGCATTCCTTAATGGTTTCCTTGAGGAAGAGGTCTATATGTCACAGCCAAAAGGTTTTGTCTTGGAGACTAAACCTAATCAGGTATGTAGGCTAAAAAAATCCATTTATGGATTAAAACAAGCATCCAGGAGTTGGAACAAGAAGACTAGTGGGAGTGCCATAGTTTTCTTAGTTCTGTATGTGGATGACATACTCCTTATTGAAAATGATATCCCAATGTTACAATCAGTCAAGGTATGGTTATCTAAATAGTTTTCCATGAAAGACTTGGGAGAAGCATCCTATATACTGAGTATCAAGATCTATAGAGATAGATCTAGGAGGATGCTAGGCTTTTCCCAGTCTAGGTACATTGACCAAGTGCTAAAGAGATTTTGCATGAAGGGAAGTAAAAGAGGTTACTTGCCCATTGGTCATGGCATACATCTTTCTAAGAAGATGTCTCCTAAGACACCTAAAGAAAGAAATAGAATGAGTTCTATACCTTATGCTTCGGCTGTAGGATCTATAATGTATGCTATGTTATGTACCAGGCCTGATGTGGTATATGCCTTAGGTATAGCCAGCAGATTTCAGGCGGATCTAGGAGAGGATCACTGGAAGGCTATGAAAAATATTCTTATGTACTTGAGAAGGACTAAGGATATTTTTCTGATATACGGAGGATCTGATCTTAAACTGGAAGCTTATTCAGATTCTAGTTTTCAATCGGATCCAGATGATAGCAAATCTATTTCAGGATATGTTTTTACCCTAAATGGAGGAGCTGTAAGCTGGAAGAGTTCTAAACAGTAGACTGTAGCCGACTCAATAACTGAGGCAGAATACATTACTGTTAGTGAAGCTGCCAAGGAAGCTGTCTGGATGAAGAAGTTCATCTCAGAGTTGGGTGTTGTTACGGAGATTGAAGGTCCAGTACCACTTTACTGTGATAATACTGGAGCCGTCGCTCAAGCTAAGGAACCTAGAGCTAATCACAAATCAAAGCACATTCTAAGACACTTCCATCTCGTTCGAGAGATTGTTGAAAGAAAAGAAGTCTGCATTAAAAGAGTAGAAACGAAGAACAACATAGCATACCCATTCACTAAGGCTCTACCACAGCGGGAGTTTGATTGCCACCTCGATTTTATGGGGTTAAAATTTAAAGGCGATTGGCTATAGTGCAAGTGGGAGATTGAAAGGATTATGCCCTAAAGGCCAATCAAAGTGTTGTATTTCGATAGGATATTCTTTTGTATCCCAAACCAGTGTATTGACATTATCAATTAATAAAGGCATTTTATTTTCATCATACGCTGTGTCTTATTAATTTTATTAAGATATGATGAACCCCATAGATTAGGGCTATGGTTCTAGGATTATGATGAGATCATACCAGTGAGACCTAAAGCCTTAAAACCCTAATCTAGAATATTCCTAGTCGATGGGATATTGAGTAGGGGATCAATGTTTCCGGTAAGACCAGCACATCCTATGTATGCTTGATGAGGAGGGTGACTGATCTCACAATCACTTGTATTTGACACTAATACTAGGATGTGGGTGCTCATTAGAGAATGAGTTCACTGAATGGATCCAGCTTGAGAACATCTAATGGAACCTTATCTGTTTGTCAATAGATAGTTCTCATAGTGGGAGTAGTGCATGTGGTCCTTTGACCTGAGACTGCCATGGTACCTTGTATGCATGAATCCATACTTTGTTTCACACTCAATCATGACACTGAGTCATTAATGGGGTGATACTGGGTATGGTGGATTGCATATGGAGGTTGTGAGTAGGTCAAAAAGGAATCGATCAACCCTAGTAAGAGGGAAGCGCATCCAGATGATTTCAATCAAATAAAGATTCAGGAAATCTTTGATCAAAGTATGAATATTAGAAATAGTTTCTAATAGCTCATTAATAAATCATCATTATCAGATTGAGCAATGAATGAATATGAAATTGGATTTGACAAGTATCCATATCCATAGTCATATTCAGGGTGCAAGTAGATCGAATGACTGAATTGCCCGGTAACTCACCACTGAAGGATATTTTGGTAAATCCACCAAAATTCCTCATCTTCTGGGTAGGCATGACATGTTGCTAGATGTCAATCTTGTTTTGTAGGTCTTCATGAACCAATTGATTTGGTTTCATGAGTCAATTCGATGTGTGATTCGAATTGGACATTAGGTGAGCCAATTTGACCTAATTAGGTCAATCGGGTTCGATCGGATCGAATTGGCTAAAACCTAAACCTACTGCTGGCTAGATGTAGAACCCAATGGGTCACACACAATAGAGACTTAGACAAGAAAGTTATTCATGATTTAATTAGGGTCATAGGATCCTAATTGGTTAGCCGGATTACATACTAGCATATGTAGGCTAACCGAATTCCTAACCCAATTGGATTGGGTCCGGTTGCTTGCTAATTGGGCTAACCTAATTATGGAAAACCTAAATTAGGTTGAGTCCTAAGTGGGGCTAGCCTAATCAGATCTAAATCTAATTTTAATTTGGATTTAAGGGCATTTTAAGTGCCATACATAAAGAGTCCCAATGGCATGGGAGTCTTGTACCTAAATGATACCTTAACTTCAAAAGGGCACGGAATGAGCTATAGATCTCTGATTTGAATATAATTTATATGGTCAGAAAGGAAATTTTATGCTCTTTCCAATGACACCCATATTACATATATTTTGGCTGGTCAACATTCTTTGAAATTTGCGTGGAAGAAGGATGGCGCGCGCGGTGCATGAAGAGTGGCAACTCTTCATGTGGCACGCGGTACTGATGGAGAGTCCTTCTGCTATTAGGACTCTTCATAATCTCTAATGTTTGGAGATTGAAGAGGTACCTCTTGGCTTCCTAAGGACCGGTAATTGACATGTAGCAAGTGAGAATTCGTCCAGATAAAAGAAGGGATGTGAATAAGGCCTTCGATGCATGAATGGGCTTATTAGATATGATTTTTCAAGCCAGATAACTTCTCTTCGGTCTTGAAAAATCATATCTGATAAGTTGATGGGAGGACATATCACACATTCCTATTGTATCTATAAATAAAGGGCGGTGAAATGAGTCTGATATAAGAATTCCACCAAAGTATTATTCTGAGTGTCTCTCTCTCCCTCCTTTCTTTAAGACAAGAGTTGTCTTGTTAAGACAAGGTCTTTTCTAATAAAACAAGGCTTTGTTTTAGGACATAAGCCTAAGGGGTCCTAAAGGAGGGTTGTCCTAAAACCAAGAGTGGTTTAGGAGAGTGCCTTTAGTGCTCTACAGTAGGACAGGCTGTCCTACAGTGGTCAATAGACCAATGGCTGCCGAAAGAGTTCCACTTCTCCAAGCAACTTGAAGAAGGAGTTCTTCTTTGGTCTGAGTTTCGTGTGGATCACCGTTGGATGGCGAACTTTTGGGTGCCTGGTGGAGAAGAAGGCTAAATTAGGGTTTTCTTCATCGGATTGGATACTAGCGGTTCAGGTTGGTGCATAAACTCTAGTTTATATTATATATGCATGTTTGTATGTTTTAATTCCTAGTAAGGAGGTCTTGGGTTAAGGGTTTGGTAGTGGTTTCATAATAAATTTTTGAAATCCACGCTTCCGCCCTGGTCACCAAAACCCTTACAAGGAGGGGTCCATTCAGAGATTATGCCTTTGTCCTTGTGATGGTTAAGTAAATCACCTAACAAGTATTCACTTCCTCGATCAGAATGAAGAGTTTTAATACTATGTCGAGTTTGTTTTTCAACCATGCTTTGATATTCTTTAAACTTATCAAAGGCTTCATACTTGTGTTTCATTAGTACACATGACCAAACCTAGACAAGTCATCAATAAAAGTGATGAAGTAAGAATATCCACCTCTGGCTTGAGTTGTCATAAGTCCACACACATCAGTATGCACAAGACCTAATAACTCAATTGCCCTATCCTTATGTCCAGTGAATGGAGACTTGGTTATTTTTCTTTGAGGCAAGACTCACAAGTTCCTAATGATTGAAAATCATAAGGGTCAAATAATTATCTTTGACTAACTTGTTTATTCTTGACTCACTAATATGACCTAACCAGCAATGCCAGAGAAATGTGACGTTGACACTATCTCTCTTTCTCTTCTTGTTATCAACAAGTAATATTTTATCATTGAGTTCTAATGACAGAAGACCATTTATAAAATAACCATGTTCGAATATTTTATTGCAATGAAGAACAGAGCAGCCACTGCTCTTTACATTTATCTCAAATCCTTGTTGTTAAATCCTTGTTGTAACAACAAGGGTATTGATACAATGTTTCTTACAATATCCGGTACATAGTAGTATTCTTCTAATTTTAAAACATAACCCGTAGGTAATAATAAAAGATAGATGCCCACAACTTTAGCATACATGGCTTCTTCACTAGCACCATATAATTTGAAATCTTCTTTTTTTAATTTTCTAATTATGTGGAGTCCCTGTAAAGATTTATAGATATGAGACTCACATGCGGTATCCGATACCCATGAATTAGAAATAGAAGCACTCAATGATAAATTAGTTTGTATCATGTACAAACCTTTAGATGCTCCACTTGCATCTGGCTTCACACTTGCAATATAAATCTTGCAATTCTTTTTCCAATTCCCCTGCTTGTTGCAATGGAAACAGGCTCCATCATTAACTACCTTCTTGACTTTCTTCTTCTTCTGGATGCTTTTTTAGGGTTGAACTTTCTTTTCAAACCCTTTCTATTTGCTTGTTTCTTCTTCTGTCAATGAGAAGAAGATGAGCCTTATCACCTTTTGAGTGGCTCTCTATTGTCTTTAACATATTCAGCAGTTCAGGCAAAGATATGTTCAGTTTGTTTATGTGATAATTAAGAACAAACTGAGAGTAGAAATCTGGAAGTGATTGCAGGATTAAATCTTGATTGAGTTCACCATCCATCACAAACCCTAATTGACCTAATCGGATGATTAAGTCAATCATTTTTAATAGATGGGTTTGTACAGATGAACCCTCACTCATCCATGCATGGAACAACTGCTTCGATATCTCGTATTGAGCAGCCCTGCTTTGCTCTCCATATAGCTCCTTTAAGTTGAGCAATATGGACCGAGGTTCCATACCTTCATGTTGCCTCTGGAGCTCGTTGCTCATCGAGGCTAACATGATGCACTTGATAGTTGTACTGTCATTTTGCCATATTTTATATGTGGCAATTTCCTCCTCTAATGCATCTTCTCCGATCGTCTCAGGGTCCGAAGAATTCAGAATATAAGAAAGTTTATCCTGAGTAAGAACTATTCTTAGGTTCCTCAACCAATTCACATAATTGGGACCGGTTAACTTGTTAGCATCTAAAATGTCCCGTAGTGATAAACTTGAAGCCATTATAAAAATCCTACTTTAATTAAGAACAATACTAGCAGACCACTCAAGATGACATTCATCACTAGATCAGAACTTTTTATCTAATTATGTCTCTCACTATTTTATTCAAATGCCATAACCCTCAATCTATGGTAAGCGAGAAACCTTACTAGTTTCTTTAATGGGGTTGAGATTCCAATTCCTCATGAGTGATGGGATTTCTAGGGAGCCAAGGTCATCATGCTACTTGCGGAAGTGAATTTTAAAACAAAAATTCAAGCATGAAAACCCTAGCTGGCTAGAAGATACCCTAATTCCCAGATCCCCTTAGACACAACCAACTAATGAATCATAGATGAAGTACAAGAAACATACCTGAAATGTTGTTTTCCACATCTTTCCACAAGACTCACAAGTGTAAGCCCTCCAACGGTGATCCACATGAGAATTGAACCAAGGAAGAATTCCTTCTTGAAGTTGCTTGCTAGAGTAGGACTCTTTCTACAGCCTTTGAATTTTTGACCACTATAGGATACCCTATCCTACTATAGAGCACTATAAACACTCTCCTAAAGCACTCTTGGTTTTAAGACAACCCTCTTCTAGGACCCTTTAGGCTTATGTCCTAAAACAAAGCCTTGTCATAGTAGAAAAGACCTTGTCTTAATAAGACAAGTCTTGTCTTAAAGAAAGAAGGAGGGAGGGAGAGATAGAGAGAGAAGACTCGGTGAAATTGTACTCCTCAGAAGACCGAACACTAACTTTTTTCATTTCACCGTACACCCTTTAAATAAGAATTTAAGGGGTACGAAAAGCATCCCAAAGTTTCCTATCAGATATGTCTCTTCATATCTGATAAGACTCTTCAGGATTTAGGAGTCTTATCTGAGATCTCTTGATTTTTGGATGAACTCTCCTCATGCCACATGGCATGTACCGAACTCAAGGGAAGGAGGCATCTTTTCATGTCTTGAAACCGTAGAAGAGGAATCCTGAGAGCAGAAGGACTATGCCTCAGAACCATGCATTGATGAAGAGACGTGACTCTTCATCTGTGCGTGCTGACTTCTTCATGTTTCATGCCAATCCTTTGTCCCTCTTTGATCGGTCAACCAAAAACAAAAGGCATGGAGACTATTTGAAGAAGCATCCCAGATGAGAAACTCCCAGAGTTTCATCTGCAGAAGGGCTCTCAGTCTTCTACACGCACTCTCTTCTCCTGCATGCGCCAGGAGGTGTCAAGAGTCCTGAGCGCCCAGGACTCTTCAATAAATCAGGTTTAATGTTCAAATAAAACAAGATAAAGTCTAGTTTAGTCTGCCCCAATTAGGACTCAACCTAATGTAGGTTTCCCTCAATAAGGTTAGTCCAATTAACAAGCAACTAGACCCAAATCAATTGGGTTTGGAATTGGGTTAGCCTACACATGCTAGTGTGTAATCTGGCTAACCAATTAGGATGCTATGATCCTAATTCAACCATGTATGACTTTCTTGGCCAACTCACTAATGTGTGTGACCCTTTGGATTCCACATTTAGCCAGCAGTAGGTTTAGGTTTAAGCCAATTTGAACCAATCGAACCCGGTTGACCTAATTAGGTCAAATTGGCTCACCTAATTGTCCAATTTGAATCATCCATCGAATTGACTCATGAAACCAATCCAATTGGTTCATAAAAACCTATAAGACAAGATTAACATCTAGCAACATTTCAAGCCTACCTAGAAAATGTGGAATTCGATAGAAAGTACCAAAATATCCTTCAGTAGAAAGTTATCATATAATTCAATCTTTCGATCTCCCATTATCCCGATTAAGTGATAGGTATGAAATATGTCAATCCCTAACACTTAGTCATATCGAATATCAGCTCGATCATGAGGACTCAACTAATGACTAATTAGAAACCACTTCTAATCTCATCCTGCTTTGATCAAAGGCTCCTTGAGTCACTCATCGAAGAGATTACATGGGATAACAATTTCTCTTACCAAGAATGATCGATTCCTTGTTGGTCCACTCACATCCTTCGTACACCTTCCACCATACCCAGAACATCCCGTACATGACTCAATGTCATGAATGATTATGAACCAAAACATGACTTAGTGTACACAAGGAACCATGGTGACCTCAGGTCTAAAGATCACATGCACAACTCGTACTCTGGGACCTATCTTTTGAAAAAGCAGTAAGACTTCATAAGATAGTCCTGGTGCGGATCAGTTCAGTATACTCATACCCTGATGAGCACCCTTATCCTTGTATTAGTATCTCTACACAAATGGTTATGAGAGTAACCATCCTCATTAACTGAGCATACATAGGATAAGCTAGTCTTACTAGATTCATCGATCCTCGAATCGATGGTCCATTGACTAGGAACATTTTGATTATGGTTTACCGGAACTTAGGTCTCACTGTTATGATCTTTATCATAACCCTCATTCTATTATCCTAATCTATGGGGTTCATCATAATCCATAAATAAGACATAGCAGTATATGATGAAAATAAATGCCTTTAATTAATATAATGTCATACAAGAGTTGTAAGATTACAAAAATGCCTTTATAATGATTGGCTTTTAGGGAACTTTTTTTCAATCTCACACTTGCACTAAAGCTAATCGCCTTTATACTTTATACCCATACTATCTAAGTAGCGATCTAACTGTTGCTTGGGTAATGCTTAAGTAAATGGATATGCTATATTGTTCTTTGTATCAACTCGATCGATGACAACATCTTGTCTTTCTATTATCTCTCGAACGAGGTGGAACCGTCTTAGAATATGCTTGGACTTATGGTGAGACCTCGGTTCCTTTGCTTGTGCGACAGCTCCAGTGTTATCACAATATAGTGGCACTGGCTGTTGTATTTCAGTAATCACGCTTAATTCCATGATGAATTTATTCATCCAGACAGCTTCCTTCGTGGCTTCACACGTAGCTATGTATTCTGCCTCAGTGACTGAGTCAGCTACTGTTGGCTGCTTTGTACTCTTTCAACTCACTACACTACCATTTAGGATGAAGACATACCCTGATGTTGATTTGCTATCATCTGGATCTGATTGGAAACTAGAATCTGTATAGCCTTCTAGTTTCAATTCAGATCCTCTATATACTAGAAAAATATTTTTAGTCTTTCTCAGGTACTTAAGAATATTTTTCATAGCTTTTCAATGATCCTCTCCTAGATCTGCATGAAACCTGCTCACTATGCCCAAGGCATAAGAAACATCAAGTCTGGTACATAGCATAGCATGTATAATTGATCCTACAACCGAAGCATAAGGAATCATAGCCATCCTCTCTCTTTCTTTTTACATCTTGGGAAACATTTTCTTAGAGAGATGTATGCCTTGACTCATAGGTAAGTAACCCCTTTTGCTTCGATCCATGTTGAATCTTTTCAACACTAAGTCAATGTACCTGGATTGGGATAAGCCTAGCATCCTCTTAGATCTATCTCTATAGATCCTTATACCTAGTATATAGGATGCTTCTCCCAAATCCTTCATGGAAAACTTTGATGATAGCCAAGTTTTAACCGATTATAACATTGGGATATCATTCCCAATGATTAGTATGTCATCAACATACAAGACCAAGAAAACAAGTGCACTCCCACTTATCTTCTTATATACACATAGTTCATCCTCATTTTTGACAAAACCAAAACTCTTGATTATTTCATCAAAATGGATGTTCCAACTCCTTGATGCTTGCTTTAGTCCATAAATAGACTCCTTTAACTTGTATACCTGGTTTGGTCTCGTACTTGAGACAAAACACTCAGGCTGTGTCATATAGACTTCTTCCTCAAGGTTTTCATTGAGAAAAGCAGTGTTAACATCCATCTGCCAGATTTCATAATCATGGTATGCTGCTATGGCAAGCAAAATCTGAATGGATTTGAGCATGGCTACTGGAGAAAAGGTTTCATCATAGTCAATGCCAGGTTTTTGTCTAAAACCTTTCGCTACTACCGTGGCCTTATAGGTTTTTACTTGACCATCTGCTCCTATCTTTTTCTTGAAGACCCATTTACACCCTATTAGGTTAATTCCATTATATGGATCTACCAAGGTCCAAACCTGATTGAAATACATGGAATCCATTTCAGATTTCATGGCACTTAGCCATTTGTCATAGTCTTTCTTTCGATAGCTTTCGAATAGGTCACAGGATCATTATCCTGAATGATACTGGCTTCATTGTCATCCCCGATGACAAAGCCATATCTTAGAGGTGCTCCCCATACCCTATCTAACCTTCAGAGAGGAGGTGTGTATAGTGGCTATTCTTGATCTACAAGAATTTCTGGTTGAGGAATTTCATTTGAAGACTCAATAGGTTATTGGTTCTGTTCTTCACATAACTCAAGTGAAGAGTCACTACTCCTTTCTTGGATAAATTCTTGCTCCAAGAATGTAGCATGCCTACTGACAAAAAACTTTTGCTCAGTAGCATTATAAAAGAGGTATCCAATATCTTCTTTAGGATAACCAACAAACCTACACTTGTCAGCCCTTGCACTTAACTTATATCCAAAGTTATTCTTGACATAAGCATAGCAATCCCAAATCTTTAAGTACTTAAGACTTGGTCTTTTGCCATTCCATAAATCATATGGAGTGCTACTTACTGACTTAGATGAAACCTTGTTCAAAATATGTGCAGCAATTTCTAGGGCATGTCCCCAAAAGGAAATGGAAAGATATGTTAAGCTCATCATAGACCTCACCATGTCTAACAAGATGCGATTTCTCCTTTCTGCCACACCATTTAACTGGGGTGTATAAGGAAGAGTCCATTCAGAGATTATGCCTTTGTCTTTAAGATGGTTTAGAAACTTACTAGACAAGTATTCACCTCTTCGATCAGAATGAAGAGCTTTAATACTATGACCAGTTTTGTTTTTCAACCATACTTTGATATTCTTTAAACTTATCAAAAGCTTCAGACTTGTGTTTCATAAGATACACATGACCAAACCTTGATAAATCATCAATAAAAGTGATGAAGTAAGAATAACCACCTTTGGCTTGAGTTGTCATAGGTCCACATACATCAGTATGCACAAGACCTTGTAACTCAGTTACCTTGTCTCCATGTCCAGTGAATGGAGACTTGTCATTTTTCCTTTGAGGCAAGACTCACAAGTTCCTAATGATTAAAAATCATAAGGGTCAAAGTAATTATCTTTGACTAACTTGTTTATCCTTGACTCACTGATATGACCTAATCGGCACTGCCAGAGATATATGACATTAACATTATCTCTCTTTCTGTTCTTATTATTAATAAAAAGTATTTCATCATTGAGTTCCAAAGTTAGAAGACCATTAATAAAACAACCATGCCCAAATATTTTATTATTATAAAGAATAGAGCAGCCACTGCTCTTTACATTTATTTCATATTCTTGTTGTAATAACAATGATATAGAAATATTGTTTCTTACAATATTGGATATGTAGTAACATTCTTCTAGCTTTAACATATTACCCAAAGGTAATAATAAGATATAGGTGCCCACAGCTTCAGCATAAATGGCCTCACCACTTGTCCCATATAGCTTGATGTCACCTTTCTTCAAATTCCAAATTTGGTGGAGTCCCTGCAATGAATTGTAGATATGAGATCCATATGCGGTATCCAATACCCATGAATTAGAATTTGAAGAACTCAATGATAAATTTGTTTGTATCATGTACAAACCTTTAGATGCTCCACTTGCATCTTACTTCACACTTGCAAGATATATCTTGCAATTTTTCTTCTAATGCCCTTGCTTGCCATAGTGGAAACAAACTCCATCAGCCTTCTTAGCTTTCTTCTTATTCTGGAAGCTCTTCTTATTCTGGAAGTTCTTCTTAGGGTTAAATTTTATTTTCAAGCCCTTCTTCTTTGCCTGTTTCTTTCTTCCATCAACTAGAAGAAGATGAGCCTTGTCTCCTTTTGAATGGCTCTCTACTGTCTTAAGCATATTAAGCAGCTCTGGCAATGAAGTATTCAGTTTGTTCATATGGTAATTAAGAATAAACTGAGAGAAGGAATCTGGAAGTGACTGTAGGATCAAGTCCTGATTGAGTTCACCATCCATGGCAAATCCTAATTGACCTAATCGGGTAATTAAGTCAATCATTTTCAATATGTGGGTTTGTAAATATGAACCTTCACTCATCCGTGCATGGAACAACTGCTTCGATATCTCGTATCGAGTAGCCCTACTTTGCTCTCCATATAGCTTATTTAAATTGGGCAATATGGACTGAGGTTCCATACCTTCATGTTGCCTTTGGAGCTCGTTGCTCATCGAGGCCAACATGATGCACCTGACAGTTGTATTGTCATTTTGTCACATTCTGTGTGTGACAATTTCCTCCTCAGAAGCATCCTCTCCGATCATCTCAGGATCCGGAGAATCAAGAATATAGAAAAGCTTCTCCTGAGTTAGTACAATCCTTAGGTTCCTCAGCCAGTCCATGTAATTGGGACCGGTTAACTTGTTGGCATCTAAAATGCCTCGCAGTGATAAATTTGAAGGCATAATGTAAATATCCTATATTTAAATAAAAAACAATATCAGCAGCCACCCAAGATGACATTCATAATTAGATAAGGACTTTTATATCTAATTATGTCTCCCATTATTTTCTTCGAATATCATAACCCTCAATCTATGGTAAGTAAGAAACCTTACTGGTTTCTTTAATGGGGTTGAGATCCTAATTCCTCATGAATGCCTTGTGTGTACACAGCAAACACTCATGAGTTCAAAGGTAGGACTCCTTTCCAATTGCAATCTATGCAATTCTCAACTATTAAACTTGCCTCTAAGACACTTATAGCCTTGTATGTACATAACAAATCATAATGTCTTAGTTTAGTCAGACGCATCGATTCTATATAGCCATGATTGAATAATGTTGCTCTTGTGTGTACACAACAAAGCAACAATTCTCTTGTGTGTATACAACAAAGCAACAATTCTAATCATGCTATAAAGCACCTAGTGCACCAAGACAAATTTCATATCCAACCCTAAAGTAGGCCTTGTGTGTATTCAACAAACCTACTATAGTGTTGACCTAAATTTTGCTTAGCATGAAGGAAGGCAAATTATAGTATCTTAATCAATTAGCATTTCCAAATTAAGGTTTTAGATATGACCAAATTGGCCAGGTAAGTGGAAGGGGTGAGGGGGTCCCCTCGTTGCTTTCCTTAGACACCAATTGAATTGACCAGGTCAGACAACAAAACCAATAAAAAACCTCAATCCCTTTACCTTCCCAGAACCACTTGCCTAGACACCAACTGGCTGATCATAACCCTAATTGGATTTGCATCATGATTAAGTTTATACTATGACTAAATATGATTTTTAATAAGGAATTTGATGGTCTCAAACATATCCTAAATAATCATATCAATAATGTTCATAACAACAAGTATAAACATAAAGCATATCAATCCAGTATATGCATAAAATTGCATGATTACATAGCAATCATATCATAGCATGATATTTCAATACCCCGTTCACCTCACTTTTTCATGGGATATGGCCACAGCGGCGCCCCTACATGCCATAGGAGACCCATTGAATGGGAGGAGAGGGCTTTTAAACTCTACTTGTCTCCTATGACCGGACGGCCAAGGTGACTAACCCAATCCAAAGCATTTACTAGGATAAAACTTGTTATAATGATGCATTTGATCAACAATATGCATAATATCATATCATAACAAAATCATGCTATTTTCATGATAAAATAGAAACCAAACATATTAATTCTAATATGCATACAAACATAATTCTGGAAGAGTCGACTCAACAGGTTTCGGGTCGACTCGGACTCTAGTCAGGTCGACTCGAATAGGCTCGGGTCGACTCAGATGTGGATGTTCATGAACTTCAAATTGACACATAATTGAATGAACTAAGGGTGGCTCTGATACCACTGATGGGATTTCTAGGATGCCAAGGTCATCATGCTACTTGCGGAAGTGAATTTTAAAACAAAAATTCAAGCATGAAAACCCTAACTGGGTAGAAGATACCCTAATTCCCAGATCCCCTTAGACATAACCAACTAATGAATCATAAATGAAGTACAAGAAACATATCTGAAATGCTATTTTCCACTTCTTTCCACAAGACTCACAAGTGTAAGCCCTCCAACAGTGATCTACACGAGAATTGAACCAAGGAAGAACTTCTTAAAGTTGCTTGCTAGAGTAGGACTCTTTCTGCAGCCTTTGGATTTTTGACCACTGTAGGACACCCTGTCCCACTATAAGGCACTATGAACACTCTCCTAAAGTACTCTTGGTTTTAGGAAAACCCTCCTCTAGGACTCCTTAGGCTTATGTCCTAAAATAAAGCCTTGTCTTAGTAGAAAAGACCTTGTCTTAATAAGACAAGTCTTGTCTTAAAGAAAGAAGGAGGGAGGGAGAGACAGAGAGAGAAGACTCGGTGAAATTGTACTCCTCAAAAGACCGAACACTAACTTTTCTTATATCACTGTACACCCTTTAAATAAGAACTCAAGGGGCATGAAAAGCATCCCAAAGTTTCTTATTAGATATGTCTTTTCATATCTGACAAGACTCTTCAAGATTCAGGAGTCTTATCTGAGTTTCTTGGTTTTCGGATGAACTCTCCTCATGCCACATGGCATGTACCAAACTAAAGGGAAGGAGGCATCTTTTCATGTCTAGAAATCATAGAAGAGGAATCCTGAGAGTAGGACTCAGCCTCAGAACTGTGCGCAGATGAAGGGACGTGACTCTTCATCTGCGCACGCTGACTTTTTCACATTTCATGCTGACCCTTTGTCCATCTTTGACCGGTCAACCATAACCAAAAGGCATGGAGACTATTTGAAGAGGTGTCCCAGTAAGAAACTCTTAGAGTTTCATTTATAGAAGGACTCTCAGTCCTTCTGTGCACACTCTCTTCTCCCGTGCGTGCTAAGAGGCGCCAAGAGTCCTGGGCGCCCAGGACTCTTCAATAAACTGGGTTTAATGTTCAAATAAAACTAGATAAAGTATGGTTTAGGCTGCCCCAATTAGGACTCAACCTAATGTAGGTTTTCCTCATAAGGTTAGTCCAATTAACAAGCAACTAGACCCAAATCAATTGGGTTAGGAATTGGGTTAGCCTGCAGATGCTGGTGCATAATCTGGTTAACCAATTAAGATGCTATGACCCTAATTCAACCATGTATAACTTCCTTGGCCAACTCCCTAATGTGTGTGACCCTTTGGGTTTCATATTTAGCTAGCAGTAAGTTTAGGTTTAAGTCGATTCGAACCAATTGAACCCGATTGACCTAATTAGGTCAAATTGGCTCACCTAATTGTCCAATTCGAATCATCCATCGAATTGAGTCATAAAACCAATCCAATTGGTTCATGAAATCCTACAAGACAAGATTGATGTCTAGCAACATGTCATGCCTACCCAGAAAATGTGGAATTCGGTAGAAAGTACCAAAATACCCTTTAGTAGAAATTTATCATGCAATTCAATCTTTCGATCTTCCATTGTCCCGATTAAGTGATAGGTATGGATATATTTCAAACCCTAACACTTAGTCATATCGAATCTCCGCTTGATCATGAGGACTCAATTGGTGACTGATTAGAAACCACTTCTAATCTCATTCTGCTTTGATCAAAGGCTCATTGAGTCACTCATCGAAGAGATTACATGGGATAACAATTACACTTGCCAGAAATGATCGATTCCTTGTTGGTCCACTCACATCCTTCGTACACCTTCCACCATACCCATAACACCCCGTACATGACTCAATGTCATGAATGAGTATGAACCAAAACATGGCTTAGTGTGCACAAGGAAACATGGTGACCTCAGGTCTAAAGATCACACACACAACTCCTACTCCGGGACCTATCTTTTGACAAGCAGTAAGACTTCCATAAGATAGTCCCGATGTGGATCAGTTCAGTGTACTCATACCCTAACGAGCACCCTTATCCTTGTATTAGTGTCTCTACACAAATGGTTGTGAGACCAACCATCCTCATTAACTGAGCATACATAGGATAAGCTAGTCATACCAGATTCATCGATCCCCGAATTGATGGTCCATTATCTAGGAACATTGTGATTAGGGTTTACCGGATCTTAGGTCTCACTGTTATGATCTTTATCATAACCCTAATTCCATTGCCCTATTCTATGGCTTCATCATAATCCATAAATAAGACAGCAGTATATGATAAAAATAAATGTCTTTAATTAATATAATGTCATACAAAAGTTGGAAGATTACAAAAATGCCCTTATAATGATTGGCTTTTAGGGCACTTTTCTTTCAATGAGTGCCTTGTGTTACACAACAAACACTCATGAGTTCAAAGGTAGGACTTCCTTTCCAATTGCAACTTAGGCAATTCTTAGTTTAGTCAAACCCTTCATTTTTATATAGCCATGATGGAATAATATTGCACTTGTGTTACACAACAAAGCAACAATTTCCAACCATGCCATAAAGCACTAAGTGCACCAAGACAAATTTTACATCAAACCCTAGAGTGGACCTTGTGTTACACAACAAACCTACTATGGTTTTAATATTAATTTGGCTTAGCATGAAGGAAGGCCAATTTTAGTATGCTCAATCAATTAGAATTCCCAAGTTAAGGTTTAGATATGACCAAATTGGCCAGGTAAGTCGAAGGGGTGAGGGGGTCCCCCCGTTGCTTTCCTTAGACATTAATTAATTTGGCCAGGTCAGACAACGGAACCAATTAAAAACCTCATTCCCTTTACCTTCCCAGAACCACTTGCTTAGACACCAACTGGCTGATCAAAACCGTAATCAGTTTTTGCATCATGATTGAGTTTATACTTTGACTAAATATATTTTTATGAGGGCTTTGATGGTCTCATACACATCCTAAATAATCATGTTATTATTGTTCGCAACAACAAGTATAAACAAAAGCATATCAGTCCAGCAAATGCAAAAATATGATTATCCGTCAATCATATTTATCTTAATATGCAAATCATAGCATGATTTTAAAATTCTCCATTCACTTCACTTATTCATGGGATATGGTCACAACGGCACCCCTACATGTCATAGGAGACCCCATTGAATGGGAAGAGAGGGCCTTTAAACCCTACTTTATCCCTATGACCGGATGGCCATGGTGACTAACCCAATCCAAAGCAGTTACTGGGATAAGACATGTTATTAAGATGCATTTGATTAGCAATATGCATATATCATATTGAAAACAATAACATGCTCTTTTCATGATAATATTTACTATCATAAAAAGATTAGGGTTTAAGAATAACATCCCCTAATCTAAATGTCAAACATCATACTATGATTATTTTTCATAACCATACAACATTCCACTAAACCCTAAGAAATGGCATGCATCAAAAAACTATGATCAAACTAGCTATCTAACAAGCATTTGATCATACAAATGACAATTAATTGAATGAATTAAGGGTTTCTCTGATACCATTGATATATTTTTTAAGGGTCATCATGCATGTATGATGCATAGGATTTCAAAACTTTGCACAAAGAAAAACCCTTATTGGCTAGATTCCCTAATCCCAAGATCCCCTCATTCATATACAACTAATATATCTCTAATATGGTTCATGAGAAATACCTGGTATGTTGTTTTCCACTTTTTTCCACTAGGCTCACAAGTGCAAGCCCTCCAACGGTGATCCACACAGGAATTGACTCAAGGAAGAACTCCTACTTCAGTTGCTTGCTTGACTAGGACTCCTCTTGATAGCCTTCTGGACTTTGACCTTTGTAGGATACCCTATCCTCCTGTAGGGTACTCTGAATGCTTTCCAAAACCACTCTTGGATTTGGGATTGCCTTCATATAGGACACTCTAGGCTTATGTCTTAAATCCTAAGACTTGTCCTAGTAAGAACAACCTTGTCTTAAGGAGACAAGGTTTGTCTTGAGGAGACAAGGTTTGTCTTGAGGAGACAAGGTTTGTCTTGAGGAGACAAGGTTTGTCTTGAGGAGACAAGGTTTGTCTTGAGGAGACAAGGTTTGTCTTGAGGAGACAAGGTTTGTCTTGAGGAGACAAGGTTTGTCTTGAGGAGGAGGGAGGAAGGTAAAACACTCAGAATAAAAACTATGGTGGAACTCTCCTGAAAAACATAACACCACCCCTATTTATAATATTAAGAGGGTGGTGTGATATGGCCACCCATCAACTTATCAGATATGATTTTTCAAGATCGAAGATATGTTATCTGGCTTGAAAAGTCATATCCAATAAGTTATTCATGTACCAAGGCTCATATCGGCATCCCTTCTCATTCCTGGATGATTTCTGACTTGCCACATGGCAAGTACTGGTCCCTGGGAAGACAAGAGATGCCTCTTCGATCTCCAAGCTTCGAAGAATTTGAAGAGTCCATATAGTAGAAGGATATTGCTTCAGACCGCGTGCCAAATGAAGAGATGCGTCTCTTCATGCGCGCATTTTCTTTCTAAGCCTTTTCATGCCAATTTAAAATGTGTTGACCGGTCAAGAATAATCCTAAGAGGCATGGGGATATGTGCCAAGAGAGTCCTAAATGAATCAGCTAAAGTGATTCATCTGTAGAAGGACTCTTGGTCCTTTCTGCGATCCATTCCTTGGCACGCGCACATATACGCCCAAGGAGTCCATGCCGACTTGGACTCTAGTCCTAGTGGCATTGCATGTCCAATTAAATCAGGATAAAACCTAATAAAGGTTGTCTTAGTCCAGACATAACCCAATTTAAGTCTCTCTTAAATTGGTTAATCAAATTAGCAAATAACTGGACCTAAAACGACTTGGGTTAGGAATTAAGTTAGCCTACACATGCTAGTGTGCAATCTAGCTAACCAATTAGGATCCCATGATCCTAATTAAATCATAAATGACTTTCTTGGTTAACTCTCTAATGTGTGTGATCCTTTGGATTCCACATCTAGCCAGCAGTAGGTTTAGGTTTAGCTGATTCGAACCAATCGAACCCGATTGACCTAATTAGGTCAAATTGAGCTAACCTAAATGGCCAATTCAATCTGTCCATTGAATTGACTCATGAAACCAATCCAATTGATTCATGAATACCTACAAGACATGATTGACATCTATCAACATGTCATGCCTACCCGGAAGATGAGGAATTTGGTGAAAAGTATCAAAATACCTTTCAGTAGAAAGTTATCGTGCAATTCAATCTTTCGATCTCCTATTATCTCGATTAAGTGATGGTTATGGATAAATGTCAAACCCTAGCACTTAGTCATTTCAAATCTCTATTTGATAATGAAGACTTAGTTGATGACTGATTAGAAACCACTTCTAATCTCATCCTGCTTTGATCAAAGACTCCTTGAGTCATCAATCGAAGAGACCACTTGGGATAACAATTCCTCTTACTATGAATGATCGATTCCTTGTTGGTCCACTCATATCCTTCGTACACCTTCCACCATATCCGAGAACACCACGTACATGACTTAATGTCATGAATGAATATGAACCAAAACATGGCTTAGTGTGCACAAGGAACCATGGTGGCCTCAGGTCTAAAGATCACATGCACAACTCCTACTTTGAGATCTATCTTTTGACAAGTAGTAAGACTTCCATAAGATAGTCCCGATGTGGATCAGTTCAGTGAACTCATACCCTAATGAACACCCTTATCCTTGTATTAGTGTCTCTACATAAGTGGCTGTGAGATCAACCACCCTCTTATCAGAGCATACATAGAATAAACTAGTCTTTCTGGACTTATCGATCCTCGAACTGAAGGTCCATCGACTAGGAACATTTTAGGTTAGGGTTTATAGGAACTTAGGTCTTACTGTCATGATATCCATCATAACCCTAATTCCATTTGCCATAACCTATGGGGTTCATCATAATCTTTAGATAAGACACAGCAATACGATGAAATAATATGCCTTTATTAATATATTAAATATCATACAGGAGTTGGAAGATTACAAACTATTGCTCAGGTGGCTTAGTCCCAAGAGGGGGTGAATTGGGAATTACAAAATTTATGCAAGTATGTGCACAAGTAATTCCAATTAGTGGTCAGGTGCTATGTTAATCAGAGAAAGAAAGCAGAAGCAAAAAGATAGAATAAACACAACACAAACAAGCAGATTTATAGTGGTTCGGAGCTACCCAGCTCCTACATCCACTACCTAAGTTCACCACTCAGGATTTTCACTATATCCCCCAAATTGGAATACAGTTGGATTGTTTTACAGGCTCATAATCCAAACCTCTATACTTTGGTTTTTGAAACTAGGCTCACCAAAGAAACCCAAGCTAGGTTTTTACAGGTTCACCTAAAACCTCTACACTTTGATTTTTAGCTAGGCTCACCAAAGAAACTTCTACACTTTGATTTTAAAGGCTCACCAAAGTAACCTATTTGGTTTTTACAACAGGGCTCACCAATAACCTAGATATTCTAAATGATAGAATAAAAAGCAACAAAAAAGACAAACTCTATTGTTTGGGTGGTTGCCAATGTAGCTCGAGTGAAGATCCACTGAATGCTCTTTAATGCACTTCAATGGCTTCCTTGCTTTCCTCAAAAAGGTGCTTCAAGCTTCTGGTAAGAGTTGTTGCAGGCTTGAAGACAAACTTTAAAGCTCTAGTGCTCTCTCACTTCACTTCAATAAGTGTTCAATAAATGCTCAATAAATCATTATTCGCTCATTAGTCTCTCCAAAGATGTTCTCATACCTTATTTATAGAGACTTCAACTGCCTTCCCTTGATTTTTAACATTGTAGACCATTGGAAAGTGATAGGTTACCGTTAGAGCACTTTTGGAATTCAAAAACTAAGAACTGGAACTAGCCGTTGGAGGTGACCCCGCCATTCCAGTCAGCTCGGTCAAACTTCGAGTCAGCTCGGATGAAGTTCGGGTTGACTCGGCTGAGTGCCAATCGGCTAGCTTCCATAGTTGAGAAGATACCTCACTCTGGACGAGTCAGCTGGGCTGAATTCGAGTCAGCTGGGCTGAATTCCAGTCAGCTAGAATCTTAGAGGCTTCTCAGACCATTTTCAACTGAGTTCTGGATGAGTCGACTGGATCTGATTCCAGTCGGCCCAGATTCCTGAGAATCACAGAACGTTCTCAACCTTGTTCTGGACGAGTCGGCTGGACCTTGGTGCCAGTCGACTGGATCTATGTGTCAGAGAACTAGTCTTCAATGCCAGTGCCAGAGTCGGCTGGGTTGTTCATCCAGTTGGCTCGAATGTGGTTCTTCAACCACATCAACTTCAAATTTCCAGAACACTTGTCCCAAGCTTTAAAGATCTTCTTCAAGCACTTTTTACAATAAATTCAAGAAAAAATTTGAAGCTTGAAAGACTACTAGAAGTAACCCTTGAACTTGTTTTTAATAGAAATTTTTTGTAGGGTTCTTCTTTACAAGATTCTAAATAATTTACAACTCAACACAAAACATTAAAGATTGTAGAGTTAAAAAATGTGTCAATGTAGTTGTCCTACAGAAACTTGTCAATTATTTGAAGAGTTGTTAGATGACTAAATGTATGCTCCAATGTTTTGTTATCATCAAAATCACTTTAGGGTTCAACAATCTCCCCCTTTTTGATGATGACAAAACACTGGGCATGAAAAGAATCTACTCTATTTACGAATATGTAAGCATTTATATTTAAAAATCAACTGTAATCTCAAATGTATATCAGTATGTGCTATACAGTTATGCACAAAATCAAATTCATAAACTGTAAATATCAGAGATTGATTGCTTGTATGTATCAAGCAGTATTAAGTATCGACTGATAGATATGATAAGTTGAGAACATCAGAGCATCATAAAAATCATTAAAGTATGTAAGTTAAACATATATATCTCCCCCTGTTTATAAGATTTCTAGACAATATGAATTGTTTTTAAGTTTCTCCCCCTTTGACATTCACTTGAACATTTTATCAGAATAATATGCAAGAGATCTTTCAGAAATACCTTAAAAACTAAAACTCCCCCTGTCTACTTTACTTTAGTATTACTATTGCAATTCATGAATTCTTTCATGCACTCTATGATTCTCCTCCTTTTTGTCAACAATTCAAAAAGGTTAAACAGTTAAGCTCAGAATTTTAAATAGATTGAGAAAATTTCAATATTTGTTTGAGATAATTTCACTTTCTCATCTTAGACAGAGAATTCTATTTAAACAAATAGAGATGTAATCAAGATAATACAAGTACACACATTACACAGTAATTAAAAAGATGTTCATTTCATTTCAGTCAAAAAGTGTTCAGTACATCAGTCATTACAAAAGTTTCAAAAACATCCAAAAAGGTACTGAAACTACAAAATGTTTGATCAGAATCATCTCTAGGAACATTGACACCTTGCCAAGAAGTGGGTATAGGTGCTCGACTAGATGAAGCATGTGGAGGAGGAGCCCTAGGGTGAACAGAGGTACTAGGTGCCCTAGAGGAAATGGGTGGTGGATCATATAAAGGTCTTGTCCTAGCTGTGACTTCCAATGAACTGACAGTGCAATTGAGAGACACTATTTCCACCCACATTGCTCCCAACTGCTGATCCAAGTCCTTAAGGCTAATTGGTACTTTATTTACTGCCTCTTTCATTTCACCTATCTCTTTCTGCATAGATACAAGCTCAGCTGCTTGGACATTCATGAAGGCTTATGCTGATCCTCGAAGTCTGCCAAGCTCTGATCTTATGAATCCAATGCCCCTGGTATAATCTTCTGCCATACCTCTTGTATCTACAAAAGTTTCCACTCTGCCTCTAAGCTCTTTCAATTCAGTCTGATATTCATTTAGAGTGGCATCCACAGACTTTAAAATTATTTCAGAACTTGAAGAGATACAGTTCAAAATAGGCTGAAGGTCTATCTGAGATGCTGACCTTGAAGCTTCTATAGCTTCAACCTTTTCTTTTAGATTTGAAACATTCTCTTCTAGTTTGTCCAACCTACTGTCCATTGACTGTTTCAAATCAGTAAATAAAGAAGTTATAGTACTAGTCAGTGAATCTGTCAAGTTTTTCAACTATTCTTCAATCTGAACTTGGACAATATGAGGCTGTGTAGCTACAGTAGGGTAATCATGTAAAGGAGCATCAGCTGAAGGCAGGTCAAACTCCGGTGCTGGCAAGTCAAACTCTATTGCATGTATGTCAAATATAGGTGAAGGTGCTCTAGTCTCCTCAGTGACAGCAGCAGGCTCAGGTACAAATGACTCAGGCTCCGGTACAGGTGTAGAGGAAGTTCTAGCTGCTTCTTCCTCTTCCTCTTCTTCACTACTACTGGAGCTGCAAATGGCTCTTATATTTGTGCCCTTCATTCTCCAGACTCCTTCCACTTGATAATATCCCATTCTCTCAAGAGTTTTAGATGTGTAGATATCAGTGTGATGCAGTTCTAATCCGTCTTCACCATCCAAATTGACTCTATGGGATTTAAACAACAATGTAAGCATCATACCATATGGCAAACAGGATTTATCCTTTCTTACTATTTCTTTCATCTACATGATTATAATATATGACAAGTTGATAGGAGTTCTTTCAAGAATGTGCTACATGAGACATAGGTCCATTTCACTCACCTAATCGAACCTACCAGTTCTTTATAAGAAGATTCTACAAATAAAGTTGTGAAGTAGTCTAATTTTCGATGATAGGGTGTTAGCTAAAACAGTCCCAATTCCTCCTACATCCTCTTTGTTCAAAATTATTTTCAGAGTCTTCTCTCTATTTTCAATTACTAAAAACTTCAGTCCCTCAGAAGGTATATCCAATAATTCAAGTAAGGACTCCTCATTCACAATAACCCTCTTCCCTTTGACAGTGGATTCCACATGGTTAGTTCCCAACCTTAGGTTCTCATAAAAGCTTCTAACCAAAGTGGGATAGGTTTTCTCATTCAATGAACAAAATTTCCTCCACCCTTGGTCTTTGATTAAGTCTCCTATCTTTAACCCAATGCCCTTAATAAACTCAAAATTAATTCGACGGCCAGAGGTTACCGGACGCGTAGACATTGAGGATACTTGGCTAGGAGCTGATGGAACTTCTCTTGTGGCTTCCTCTGCAATTTCTTCACTGCTTGGCTCTTCTTGTCTTCTCTTAGACCTTCTTTCTTTTTCAGCCGAAGGAGCAACCCTAGCGGACCATTTCACTATCGCACGTTTGGGTGCCATAGCAAGGAAAGATGGAAGAGCAAGAGAATGGAGTGCTTGGTAGGGAGTAGGAAGACTTTGGAGTGGGTTTAGGAGATGAGTGAATCGTTAGAGAAGATAACATGGAAGCTAAATGGTTCGGAGAAGAGTTTATAACCCTAAGCAAAACACTTCGGCACAAAAACCCAATCGACTCGAGTAGCCCTAAATGGGTTTCCAGTCGACATGGCCAGAGCTTCTCTAAAATCATCAGAAATTCCTGTTGACTCGAAAATGTTCGAGCCGGCTAGGCTAGAACAAGTTCAAAACTCATAGAAAAATCCAGTCGACTAGGATTAAGATCCAGTCGACTCAAACAGAGAAAATAGAGTTTTGAGAAATTTGAACACAATTCAGAAGGATTTTGAATAAAATTTGAAGGAAATTAAAGCTCAATAAAATAGAATAAATTGAGGAGGTTTTCTAGATAAAGTTTCCTTAGAATTGAAGGAATTAGGTTGAAGAATCTAGAAGGGATCACAAAGTCCTAATTCACTTCTAATTAGCTCAAATCTATCTTGATTGAGTGGTTTGGTGAATATGTTAGCTAATTGATCTTCAGTAGGCACAAAGTCAAGAACAATATTACCATTTGATATATGATCTCTAATAAAATGATGTCTAATTTCAATGTGCTTGGTTATAGAGCGTTGAATTGGATTCTTTGTCAAATTGATAGCACTTGTGTTATCACATTTAATTGAAATTTTAGATTGTGATACACCAAAATCTTCTAGTTGTTGTTTAATCCATAACACTTGAGCACAACAACTACCGGCAGCCACATACTCAGCCTCAGTTGTGGACAAGGCTACGGAGTTTTGCTTCTTACAGTACCGTGAAATTAAATTCAATCCTTGAAATTGACATGTATCACTAGTGCTTTTTCTATCTATTTTATAACCAGCATAATCAGCATCAGAGAATCCAATCAAATTCAAAGTAGAATGTTTAGAGTACCAAATTCCTAAATTACTTGTTCCTTTCAAATATTTAATTATTCTCTTTATAACAAGCATATGTGTTTCTTTTGGTGATGACTGAAATCTAGCACATACACATACACTGTATAATATGTCAGGTCTACTTGCAGTTAAATATAATAAGGATCCGATCATACCTCTATATAGCTTTTGGTCAACATTGGATCCATTCTCATCTTTGTCCAGTCTACAAGCTGGGCTCATGGGTGTGCTCATTGTTTTGCTACTCTCCATACCAAACTTTTTGATGATTTCCTTGATGTATTTGGCTTGGTTGATGAAGATGCCTTCCTTTGTTTGTTTTACTTGAAGTCCAAGGAAGTGGTGCGAGCACCAGACTCAGAAGAAGACTTCAGAGCTCCATTTGGATCTCTGATTGACATTGCCCGAGAAATTAGGGTTTGTAATAAAGGTTGACCTGGTCAACCAGTTTATTTATTTCTTGAGTCACCATTTAAATTTTGTTGAGTCATGTTGACTCGATGCAAGTCCCGATGTGGTTTCAATTTGGTCCAAAATGGTGCCACATTTGTCTTCCAATCAAATCAAGGTTCAAGCAAGTGGAGGCCACACTCCAAGCCACACGCCCAGCCACACTCCGAGCACACGCCAGAGTCGAGGAGGCGCCATAGAGGCATCCCAGTGTCATGGTCCCCACATCCAAAGAAGAAAAAAATCAAATTGGAAGCTAATTTAAAGGAGGCGCCCATACCTGCCAATTTTGTCTAAGCAAAGAAGGAAAAGACTTCTCTTGGAGAAAAAATCAAAGAAGGACATCCAATTGAAGTTCAAATCAAAATCAAAGAGCTTAACTTGGAGTGGAAGAAAAGAAGAAATGCCATAAGAAGAAGAGGACTCCAAATCCAAATCCAACTCCAAAGGAGGCGCCATAAAAATTCCAAAAAAAAATTCCTTTATGGCCGTCCCAAATTTTTTTGAACTCTTGGTCGGCCAAGAGAGGAGATTTTCTACCTAATCTAGAGGTTGGAGGAGTTTAGTCCCACATGGGAATTTGTATAAGCTTGGAGAAAACTTTAGGTCTATATAATAGACCCCTCTTTGTAACTTTAAGAAATCAATGAAGAAAAATTATTTTTGCTATTCTCTTGTGTTGAGTGACATACGTTTCTCTTCTTCTGCACTATTCTAAGTGTTGAGCTCCGTGAGGGGGTAATCCGGGTTCCATTGGAGCCTTGAGGAGGTGAGAGATCTCCATCTTTATCCAAAACCCTAGGTTAGCCACTTGAAATTCCAAAACCCTAGCCGCCCTTCATTATTTTCAATCCATCAAACCCTAGCTCCATCCATCTCCCACGGCCTCTCTCTCTCTACAAGTCCAGGCCATCCACCTTCATCCAGATCCAGTCCGGCTACTTCAGATCCAGAGCAAGTTCCAAGGAAAATCACATCAACATCCAGGAGAATCCAGTTTTCAGCAATTTCAATCTTCAAGTTCATCAACCTGGTAAATCTTTCCCTTGACTCTCTGATTCCATCAATTGTTTTTCTTCTCTTCCAGATCTTGAGTTCAGGAGAAGCCAACCCGCCAAGGACCAGTATTGGAGGATCCATTGCGAAGATATCTGAATCCGAGGATCCAACAATCTGCTCGGGAGAGTTCTTCCACCAAAATCTGTGAAGATCATTGTCTGGTTAAGTAAACCATCCCTTTATTTGTTTTGCATCATTTTTGGTATCAGAGCCCAGTCTAGGGTTTCTGATTTGCTTGCTTGCTTGTTTTGATTGTTTTCTCTTTTTATTTTGTCTGCTCAAAGTAGACTCCCCAGGACATCCGGTCCTAGGAACTAAGTGAGGCGCAAGCCTCCTCCTCCCATTCCACGGGGTGTTCCTAGGGCGTGTAGGGGATCCATTGGGTTATAACTTCGTAGCAGGGATTATAAACGGGGAAGACAATCTAGTTGCAGCCCGTAATTTCCCTGTTGTCTGAATTATTTCTCCCTGTATAAAACTCTGAATTGCATGATTTTTGCTTCGTTGAAACCAGTATTATTGATCCTATTTTCCATTATTTTTCTGTAATTTATTGGTTTCGGTAAAAATTCTGAGCATTAAAATACAGCAACTCTGTTTTTTGTGTTCTGCAATTCAATTCTTTTGGAGTGATCATCTCATAATTTACTTAAGGGCAATTGAGCATCTAAGATAAGGGGAGGAGTTGATTACCTCTCCTTAGCCCAAAACCACCATCCAATCATTCGAACCTAGACCTAATTTAAAATCAGTTAGACCTAATTTGCCCTAGTGGGCTAGGGACACCAATTGGTCGGGTCTAGGCTAGTGTTGAGTCAGTTTGCCGAGTTATTCTGTGTGTGCTTAGCACTCAGTGTCTAGAACGGTGGTTTAGGGATCCATTCCCGAAGGGCTTGTGTGCTGGTCCGCCTACCTGGCCAATCACTGATTGGTGTCTAGGATTGGCAATCAGGGACCTAACACTCCCCTTACACCTGCCTGGCTGAGTCCTGAGTTACTACAGGCTAGCTTGCCACTCTGATTGGGCATCTAGTTTGGACTCTAGGTATAGTGATCCAGTAGTCGATTTAGTCTAGTCTCATTTTATGTGCTTGCTTGAATCATCATGTCTACCAGAAACGGAGTGCCATATCAACCTGGTCAAACCCAACCTGATTTAGAGGCCATGATCAGAACTCTTACTGAAAGTATGGCTAAAATGAATCAGGATATGACAAACACTGTGGCCCAGTTTAGCGCACAAATTCATGAGGATCTTACCCAACTTAGGGACCGAGTCCAAGTACTTGAAGAACCTAGATATCGGAATTGGACTCCTGACCCCGATTTTAATGTGCCTCAACCTCAGCCACATCAGGAGCCTAGAAGGCCTTTATATAGAGATCCTGAACCTAATCATAGGAGGCCTGACCCAGAGCCTGAAGATAGAGATGATAGGTTCATCAGGAACATCAAATTAGATGCACCCACTTTTGATGGTAGTATGAACCCTAAGGTGTATTCTGATTGGGAGGGTGAGATGGACCAATACTTTGAGTGGTATGCTATGTCTGAGGAGAGGAAATACAAGTTTGCCAAGATGAAATTAGTGCGTCAAGCTAGGTTATACTGGGGGAACATTGAGCTAACCACTAGGAGATGGAATGTTGAGCCCATAACCACTTGGCAGGGTATGAATGAAAAACTGAGAGATAAATACCTACCCATTTCATACCAGCAAAACCTGTTAGACCAATGGCAAAACCTGAAACAAGGAAACCGATCTGTCTCAGACTACATAGCTACTTTTGATGAATACCTAATGAGATGTGATGTGAGTGAAGCCCACGAAGTCACTTTGTCTAGATTTAGGGCTGGACTGAGGGAAGATATCAAGAGAGAACTATTTCTGAGAGAGGTTACGGATCTAGACCAAGCCTACCAGATTGCATTGAACACTGAGAAATTTCAGAGAGGACCTATACCTTCTAGGGTTAGTGCCCTAATCCCAAGGAATGGACCTAGCCAAGTTATCCCTAGTAAACCTTTTCAGGGTACTTCTACCCCTAGGCCCATGGACAAAGGTAAGGCACCTGACACCCAGAGAACCCCTAGTTCAAATATCACCTGTTTTAAGTGTCAGAAACCAGGTCACATTTCCAGTCAGTGTACTGCCATAGCCTGTTTCAAGTGTCATAAGGTAGGTCATATTTCTAGCCAGTGCCCACGGAGATCCCTTTACATAGAAGAGGGAGAGAATGATAATTCCGAGCCCAGTGAGGAATTTGAAGAAGAAGTTTATGAGGCCGGAATGAATTTGGTTGAGGAGTATGAAGGAGAGGAGGAACTTAATGAATCTGACCAATTAGGAGTTGTAAGATGCATCCTATCCCAGAATCTAGTTCAAGAGGATTGGCGTAGGACTAACATCCTACAGACTTTTCTTAAATTAGGGGATAAGGTATGTAAGATCATCATAGATAGTGGGAGCTGTGTAAATGCCATCTCTACTAGCACTGTCAAGATGTTAGGCTTAATCCCAGTTCCCCATCCCAACCCCTATAAGGTTTCTTGGGTAGATTCTACCTCCATACCCATCCAGTCTAGATGTCAAGTCCAAATCCAAATGCAATCTTATCACGAAAAGATTTGGTGCGATGTTTTACCCATGGGGGTGAGCAGTATAATTCTCGGAAGACCTTGGTTGTATGATCATGATGCCACCCTCTTAGGAAAATCCAATACCTTGTCTTTAGTTTCAATGGGAAGAAGATTACGATCCATTCCGTTCCCCCTAAGGACAAGGTAACTAAAGGAGCCGGTAAGGTTAAGGAGATGAAAACTGGAGTGAACCTAATCAGTGCTAAGGATCTAGAACAAGAAATTCATAGTGGTTCACCCATCTGGATGTTGACTGCTAAGGAACTTAGAACTTCGGAACCCTCAGAGCCTCCTTAAGAAGTTAAACCTGTGTTAAAAGAATTTGAGGATGTCTTTCCCGAGGATTTGCCAGACCACCTTCCACCTCTTAGGGATATCCAGCATGCCATAGATCTAATCCCAGGAGCGACTTTGCCCAACTTGCCCCATTACAGGATGAATCCATCTGAGCATGAAGAACTGCAAAAGCAGTTGGAGAATTATTGAGGAAGGGGTTTATTAGAGAAAGTCTTAGCCCTTGTGCAGTCCCAGCCTTACTAACCCCAAAGAAAGATGGCACGTGGAGGATGTGTGTTGACAGTCGTGCCATCAATAAAATTACAATCAAATATAGGTTTCCCATCCCTAGACTAGATGACATGCTTGATATGATGGCTGGTGCAATGGTTTTTTCTAAGATTGATCTCAAAAGCGGCTATCATCAGGTTAGGATTAGACCCGGGGATGAATGGAAAACTGCTTTCAAAACTAAGGATGGTCTTTATGAATGGGTTGTTATGCCTTTTGGGTTGTCCAATGCCCCTAGTACCTTCATGAAAATTATGACCCAGGTACTTAGAGCTTTCATAGGAAAATTTGTGGTGGTCTATTTTGATGACATCCTGATCTATAGTAAGACCCCAGCAGATCACCTAGGCCACCTTAGAGCAGTCTGCCAAGTTTTGAGGAATGAGAGACTCTACGGTAATCTTAAGAAGTGTGAATTCATGACTAGTAGAGTTATCTTTCTTGGTTTTGTAGTAACCCCTGACGGCGTGGCGGCCGATCATGAGAAAATTAGGTCCATAGTAGACTGGCCAGAGCCAACCAATGTGCATGAAGTTAGAAGTTTCCACGGCTTGGCTACCTTCTATAGGCGATTCATCAAGGGGTTTAGTACTTTAGCTGCTCCTATCACTGATTGTATTAGGAAGGGAGAATTTTATTGGACTAAGTCAGCCCATAAAGCCTTCCTAGATCTTAAGGATAAAATGACCCAGGCACCCATTCTGAGATTACCCGATTTTTCTAAAGTATTTGAGGTTGCCTGTGATTCTTCAGGTGTAGGAATAGGTGGAGTCCTAAGCCAAGAGAATCATCCCATAGCATTCTTTAGTGAAAAACTTAATGATGCTAAGCTTAGGTATTCTACCTATGATAAGGAATTTTATGCGGTGGTGCAAGCTTTGCGTTACTGGAGACATTATTTGCTACCGCAGGAATTTGTACTATTTTCGGACCATGAGGCTCTTAGATTTCTGAACTCCCAAAAGAAGCTTAACCCTAGGCATGCTAAGTGGGTAGAATATATCCAGTCCTATACTTTTGTCCTGAAACATAAGGCTGGAGTTGAGAATAAGGTAGCTGATGCCCTTAGTCGCCGATCTCTGTTATTAACTTCTGTTAGAACTGAGGTCATAGGGTTTGAGCAAATCAAAGAGGAATATGAGTCTTGTCCGGATTTCACAACTGTGTATCAGGATCTAGTTCAAGGACCATCTAGTAATCACCAGGATTATACCCTTGTAGATGGTTTTTTGTTCTTCAAAAATAGGCTTTGCATCCCTAGAACTTCTCTTAGGGAATTTTTGATTTGGGAAATCCATGCTGGAGGTTTAGCCGGCCATTTTGGAAAAGACAAGACCATTCTAGCTATTGAAGACCACTTTTTCTGGCCTAGCTTGAAAAGGGATGTAGCTAATATTGTAGCTAGATGTCGAACCAGCGCTGTTGCCAAACAGCGAAAACAAAACACTGGCCTTTATACCCCACTCCCTGTCCCAGATCGTCCTTGGCAAGATGTGAGTATGGATTTTGTGTTAGGTTTACCTAAGACCCAGAGGAGACATGATTCTATCTGTGTCGTAGTCGACCGATTCTCTAAAATGGCCCACTTCTTGCCTTGTTCCCAAACCTTTGATGCGTCTAAGGTAGCCACACTTTTCTTCAATGAGATAGTTAGACTCCATGGCCTACCTAAGACAATCGTTTCAGATAGGGATGTCCGATTCACCAGTTACTTTTGGAAGACCCTTTGGCATAAGTTAGGGACAAAACTTAAGTTTTCAACTGCCTATCATCCCCAAACTGATGGCCAAACTGAAGTAGTGAACCATAGCCTAGGAAATCTGCTGAGATGTCTTGTTGGTAAAAACACCAAAAACTGGGATTTATACCTACCAAGGGCAGAATTTGCGTACAATGACTCGGTCAATAGGTCTACGAGTAAGAGTCCATTTGAAATTGTACATGGGTACAAACCTCACACACCTCTTGACCTAGTCCCTCTACCTGTCCACACTCGAGTCTCCGAATCTGCTGAGAATTTTGCACAGCATGTAAAAGACTTGCATAAAGAAATTCATGCCAAAATAAATTTAAGTAATGAAACTTATAAGAAGTTAGCTGATACTCAAAGGCGAGTCAAATCTTTTGTTGAGGGAGACTATGTGATGATTAGGTTAAGGCCTGAACGGTTTCCTCCTGGAACTGTTAGAAAGTTACATGCTAGGGGAGCTGGACCATTTAGAGTGGTAAAGAGAGTAGGATCCAATGCCTATGTGCTCGAGTTGCCTCCAGAACTAGGCATTAGCTCTACTTTCAACATTACAGACTTAGTTGAGTACAGGGAGCCAGCTGTGATTCCTAGTGAGCCTTTTGAGCCTAACCCTATCATTGAGAGTGATCCCGACCCTGTGTGTCCACCAACTAACTGGCCTGTGAGGAAAGAGCAGATTGAAAAGATCCTGGATGATCAGGTTATCTCTATTCGTAATCGAGGATACCAAAGGTACCTGGTCCGCTGGCAAGGAAGGCCAGATTCTGATGACTCTTGGATCTCCCGAGAAGAATTACAAGAATTGGACCCAGACCTCTTGGAGAGATACCAGAGCCAACTTGAGCCTTACTCGACAGGGTCGAGTTCCTCCCACCCTGGGAGAATTGGTGCGGGCACCAGACTCAGAAGAAGACTTCAGAGCTCCATTTGGATCTCTGATTGACATTGCCCGAGAAATTAGGGTTTGTAATAAAGGTTGACCTGGTCAACCAGTTTATTTATTTCTTGAGTCACCATTTAAATTTTGTTGAGTCATGTTGACTCGATGCAAGTCCCGATGTGGTTTCAATTTGGTCCAAAATGGTGCCACATTTGTCTTCCAATCAAATCAAGGTTCAAGCAAGTGGAGGCCACACTCCAAGCCACACACCCAGCCACACTCCGAGCACACGCCAGAGTCCAGGAGGCGCCACAGAGGCATCCCAGTGTCATGGTCCCACATCCAAAGAAGAAAAAAATCAAATTGGAAGCTAATTTAAAGGAGGCGCCCATACCTGCCAATTTTGTGTAAGCAAAGAAGGAAAAGACTTCTCTTGGAGAAAAAATCAAAGAAGGACATCCAATTGAAGTTCAAATCAAAATCAAAGAGCTTAACTTGGAGTGGAAGAAAAGAAGAAATGCCATAAGAAGAAGAGGACTCCAAATCCAAATCCAACTCCAAAGGAGGCACCATAAAAATTCCAAAAAAAATTCCTTTATGGCCGTCCCAAATTTTTTTGAACTCTTGGTCGGCCAAGAGAGGAGATTTTCTACCTAATCTAGAGGTTGGAGGAGTTTAGTCCCACATTGGAATTTGTACAAGCTTGGAGAAAATTTTAGGTCTATATAATAGACCCCTCTTTGTAACTTTAAGAAATCAATGAAGAAAAATTATTTTTGCTATTCTCTTGTGTTGAGTGACCTAGGTTTCTCTTCTTCCGTACTATTCTAAGTGTTGAGCTCCGTGAGGGGGTAATCCGGGTTCCATTGGAGCCTTGAGGAGGTGAGAGATCTCCATCTTTATCCAAAACCAAAGGTTAGCCACTTGAAATTCCAAAACCCTAACCGCCCTTTATTATTTTCAATCCATCAAACCCTAGCTCCATCCATCTCCCACGGCCTCTCTCTCTCTACAAGTCCAGGCCATCCACCTTCATCCAGATCCAGTCCGGCTACTTCAGATCCAGAGCAAGTTCCAAGGAAAATCACATCAACATCCAGGAGAATCCAGTTTTCAGCAATTTCAATCTTCAAGTTCATCAACCTGGTAAATCTTTCCCTTGACTCTCTGATTCCATCAATTGTTTTTCTTCTCTTCCAGATCTTGAGTTCAGGAGAAGCCAACCCGCCAAGGACCAGTATTGGAGGATCCATTGCGAAGATATCTGAATCCGAGGATCCAACAATCTGCTCGGGAGAGTTCTTCCACCAAAATCTGTGAAGATCATTGTCTGGTTAAGTAAACCATCTCTTCTCTTTATTTCTGTTCTGTTGAAAGTTCGGAGCGAAACCCTAGGTCTGGGAGTTTCTCAACCCCCAGCGATCCGTTGCTTCTGAACTACTCTGATAATTTAGTTTCCTTAAAATTGTGCTTTCAATTATCATATTAGTATCTTTCAATATTAGGTTAACTTTTCTTTGATTTGAAGCCAACTTCTACAAACATATAAAAACAACAAAAAAATTAGTTAATCTTAATTTACTTCCGCATCGCATCCCTTTATTTGTTCTGCATCATTTTTGGTATCAGAGCCCAGTCTAGGGTTTCTGATTTGCTTGCTTGCTTGTTTTGATTGTTTTCTCTTTTTATTTTGTCTGCTCGAAGTAGAATCCCCAGGACGTCCGGTCCTAGGAACTAAGTGAGGCGCAAGCCTCCTCCTCCCATTCCACGGGGTGTTCCTAGGGCGTGTAGGGGATCCATTGGGTTATAACTTCGTAGCAGGGATTATAAACGGGGAAGACAATCTAGTTGCAGCCCGTAATTACCTTGTTTTCTGAATTATTTCTCCCTCCATAAAACTCCGAATTGCATGATTTTTGCTTCCTTGAAACCATATAATTGAATCTATTTTTCATAATTTTTCTGTGATTTATTGGTTTCGGTAAAAATTTTGAGCATTAAAATACAGCAACTATGTTTTCTGTGTTCTGCAATTCAATTCTTTTGGAGTGATCATCTCATAATTTACTTAAGGGCAATTGAGCATCTAAGATAAGGGGAGGAGTTGATTACCTCTCCTTAGCCCAAAACCACCATCCAATCATTCGAACCTAGACCTAATTTAAAATCAGTTAGACCTAATTTGCCCTAGTGGGCTAGGGACACCAATTGGTCGGGTCTAGGCTAGTGTTGAGTCAGTTTGCCGAGTTATTCTGTGTGTGCTTAGCACTCAGTGTCTAGAACGGTGGTTCAGGGATCCATTCCCGAAGGGCTTGTGTGCTGGTCCGCCTACTTGGCCAATCACTGATTGGTGTCTAGGATTGGCAATCAGGGACCTAACACTCCCCTTACACCTGCCTGGCTGAGTCCTGAGTTACTACAGGCTAGCTTGCCACTCTGATTGGGCATCTAGTTTGGACTCTAGGTCTAGTGATCTAGTAGTCGATTTAGTCTAGTCTCATTTTGTGTGCTTGCTTGAATCATCATGTCTACCAGAAATGGAGTGCCATATCAACCTGGTCAAACCCAACCTGATTTAGAGGCCATGATCAGAACTCTTACTGAAAGTATGGCTAAAATGAATCAGGATATGACAAACACTGTGGCCCAGTTTAGCGCACAAATTCATGAGGATCTTACCCAACTTAGGGACCGAGTCCAAGTACTTGAAGAACCTAGACATCGGAATTGGACTCCTGACCCCGATTTTAATGTGCCTCAACCTCACCCACATCAGGAGCCTAGAAGGCCTTTATATAGAGATCCTGAACCTAATCATAGGAGGCATGACCCAGAGCCTGAAGATAGAGATGATAGGTTCATCAGGAACATCAAATTAGATGCACCCACTTTTGATGGTAGTCTGAACCCTAAGGTGTATTCTGATTGGGAGGGTGAGATGGACCAATACTTTGAGTGGTATGCTATGTCTGAGGAGAGGAAATACAAGTTTGCCAAGATGAAATTAGTGTGTCAAGCTAGGTTATACTGGGGGAACATTGAGCTAACCACTAGGAGACGGAATGTTGAGCCCATAACCACTTGGCAGGGTATGAAAGAAAAACTGAGAGATAAATACCTACCCATTTCATACCAGCAAAACCTGTTAGACCAATGGCAAAACCTGAAACAAGGAAACCGATCTGTCTCAGACTACATAGCTACTTTTGATGAATACCTAATGAGATGTGATGTGAGTGAAGCCCACGAAGTCACTTTGTCTAGATTTAGGGCTGGACTGAGGGAAGATATCAAGAGAGAACTATTTCTGAGAGAGGTTACGGATCTAGACCAAGCCTACCAGATTGCACTGAACACTGAGAAATTTCAGAGAGGACCTATACCTTCTAGGGTTAGTGCCCCAATCCCAAGGAATGGACCTAGCCAAGTTATCCCTAGTAAACCTTTTCAGGGTACTTCTACCCCTAGGCCCATGGACAAAGGTAAGGCACCTGACACCCAGAGAACCCCTAGTTCAAATATCACCTGTTTTAAGTGTCAGAAACCAGGTCACATTTCCAGTCAGTATACTGCCATAGCCTGTTTCAAGTGTCATAAGGTAGGTCATGTTGCTAGCCAGTGCCCACGGAGATCCCTTTACATAGAAGAGGGAGAGAATGATAATTCCGAGCCCAGTGAGGAATTTGAAGAAGAAGTTTATGAGGCCGGAATGAATTTGGTTGAGGAGTATGAAGGAGAGGAGGAACCCAATGAATCTGACCAATTAGGAGTTGTAAGATGCATCCTATCCCAGAATCTAGTTCAAGAGGATTGGCGTAGGACTAACATCCTACAGACTTTTCTTAAATTATGGGATAAGGTATGTAAGATCATCATAGATAGTGGGAGCTGTGTAAATGCCATCTCTACTAGCACTGTCAAGATGTTAGGCTTAATCCCAGTTCCCCATCCCAACCCCTATAAGGTTTCTTGGGTAGATTCTACCTCCATACCCATCCAGTCTAGATGTCAAGTCCAAATCCAAATGCAATCTTATCACGAAAAGATTTGGTGCGATGTTTTACCCATGGGGGTGAGCAGTATAATTCTCGGAAGACCTTGGTTGTATGATCATGATGCCACCCTCTTAGGAAAATCCAATACCTGTGTCTTTAGTTTCAATGGGAAGAAGATTACGATCCATTCCGTTCCCCCTAAGGACAAGGTGACTAAAGGAGCCGGTAAGGTTAAGGAGATGAAAACTGGAGTGAACCTAATCAGTGCTAAGGATCTAGAACAAGAAATTCATAGTGGTTCACCCATCTGGATGTTGACTGCTAAGGAACTTAGAACTTCGGAACCCTCAGAGCCTCCTTAAGAAGTTAAACCTGTGTTAAAAGAATTTGAGGATGTCTTTCTCGAGGATTTGCCAGACCACCTTCCACCTCTTAGGGATATCCAGCATGCCATAGATCTAATCCCAGGAGCGACTTTGCCCAACTTGCCCCATTACAGGATGAATCCATCTGAGCATGAAGAACTGCAAAAGCAGGTTGGAGAATTATTGAGGAAGGGGTTTATTAGAGAAAGTCTTAGCCCTTGTGCAGTCCCAGCCTTACTAACCCCAAAGAAAGATGGCACGTGGAGGATGTGTGTTGACAGTCGTGCCATCAATAAAATTACAATCAAATATAGGTTTCCCATCCCTAGACTAGATGACATGCTTGATATGATGGCTGGTGCAATGGTTTTTTCTAAGATTGATCTCAAAAGCGGCTATCATCAGGTTAGGATTAGACCCGGGGATGAATGGAAAACTGCTTTCAAAACTAAGGATGGTCTTTATGAATGGGTTGTTATGCCTTTTGGGTTGTCCAATGCCCCTAGTACCTTCATGAAAATTATGACCCAGGTACTTAGAGCTTTCATAGGAAAATTTGTGGTGGTCTATTTTGATGACATCCTGATCTATAGTAAGACCCCAGCAGATCACCTAGGCCACCTTAGAGCAGTCTGCCAAGTTTTGAGGAATGAGAGACTCTACGGTAATCTTAAGAAGTGTGAATTCATGACTAGTAGAGTTATCTTTCTTGGTTTTGTAGTAACCCCTGACGGCGTGGCGGCCGATCCTGAGAAAATTAGGTCCATAGTAGACTGGCCAGAGCCAACCAATGTGCATGAAGTTAGAAGTTTCCACGGCTTGGCTACCTTCTATAGGCGATTCATCAAGGGGTTTAGTACTTTAGCTGCTCCTATCACTGATTGTATTAGGAAGGGAGAATTTTATTGGACTAAGTCAGCCCATAAAGCCTTCCTAGATCTTAAGGATAAAATGACCCAGGCACCCATTCTGAGATTACCCGATTTTTCTAAAGTATTTGAGGTTGCCTGTGATGCTTCAGGTGTAGGAATAGGTGGAGTCCTAAGCCAAGAGAATCATCCCATAGCATTCTTTAGTGAAAAACTTAATGATGCTAAGCTTAGGTATTCTACCTATGATAAGGAATTTTATGCGGTGGTGCAAGCTTTGCGTTACTGGAGACATTATTTGCTACCGCAGGAATTTGTACTATTTTCGGACCATGAGGCTCTTAGATTTCTGAACTCCCAAAAGAAGCTTAACCCTAGGCATGCTAAGTGGGTAGAATATATCCAGTCCTATACTTTTGTCCTGAAACATAAGGCTGGAGTTGAGAATAAGGTAGCTGATGCCCTTAGTCGCCGATCTCTGTTATTAACTTCTGTTAGAACTGAGGTCATAGGGTTTGAGCAAATCAAAGAGGAATATGAGTCTTGTCCGGATTTCACAACTGTGTATCAGGATCTAGTTCAAGGACCATCTAGTAATCACCAGGATTATACCCTTGTAGATGGTTTTTTGTTCTTCAAAAATAGGCTTTGCATCCCTAGAACTTCTCTTAGGGAATTTTTGATTTGGGAAATCCATGCTGGAGGTTTAGCCGGCCATTTTGGAAAAGACAAGACCATTCTAGCTATTGAAGACCACTTTTTCTGGCCTAGCTTGAAAAGGGATGTAGCTAATATTGTAGCTAGATGTCGAACCTGCGCTGTTGCCAAACAGCGAAAACAAAACACTGGCCTTTATACCCCACTCCCTGTCCCAGATCGTCCTTGGCAAGATGTGAGTATGGATTTTGTGTTAGGTTTACCTAAGACCCAGAGGAGACATGATTCTATCTGTGTCGTAGTCGACCGATTCTCTAAAATGGCCCACTTCTTGCCTTGTTCCCAAACCTTTGATGCGTCTAAGGTAGCCACACTTTTCTTCAATGAGATAGTTAGACTCCATGGCCTACCTAAGACAATCATTTCAGATAGGGATGTCCGGTTCACCAGTTACTTTTGGAAGACCCTTTGGCATAAGTTAGGGACAAAACTTAAGTTTTCAACTGCCTATCATCCCCAAACTGATGGCCAAACTGAAGTAGTGAACCGTAGCCTAGGAAATCTGCTGAGATGTCTTGTTGGTGAAAACACCAGAAATTGGGATTTATACCTACCAAGGACAGAATTTGCGTACAATGACTCGGTCAATAGGTCTACGGGTAAGAGTCCATTTGAAATTGTACATGGGTACAAACCTCACACACCTCTTGACCTAGTCCCTTTACCTGTCCACACTCGAGTCTCCGAATCTGCTGAGAATTTTGCACAGCATGTAAAAGACTTGCATAAAGAAATTCATGCCAAAATAAATTTAAGTAATGAAACTTATAAGAAGTTGGCTGATACTCAAAGGCGAGTCAAATCTTTTGTTGAGGGAGACTATGTGATGATTAGGTTAAGGCCTGAACGGTTTCCTCCTGGAACCGTTAGAAAGTTACATGCTAGGGGAGCTGGACCATTTAGAGTGGTAAAGAGAGTAGGATCCAATGCCTATGTGCTCGAGTTGCCTCCAGAACTAGGCATTAGCTCTACTTTCAACATTACAGACTTAGTTGAGTACAGGGAGCCAGCTGTGATTCCTAGTGAGCCTTTTGAGCCTAACCCTATCATTGAGAGTGATCCCGACCCTGTGTGTCCACCAACAAACTGGCCTGTGAGGAAAGAGCAGATTGAAAAGATCCTGGATGATCAGGTTATCTCTACTCGTAATCGAGGATACCAAAGGTACCTGGTCCGCTGGCAAGGAAGGCCAGATTCTGATGACTCTTGGATCTCCCGAGAAGAATTACAAGAATTGGACCCAGACCTCTTGGAGAGATACCAGAGCCAACTTGAGCCTTACTCGACAGGGTAGAGTTCCTCCCACCCTGGGAGAATTGGTGCGGGCACCAGACTCAGAAGAAGATTTCAGAGCTCCATTTGGATCTCTGATTGACATTACCCGAGAAATTAGGGTTTGTAATAAAGGTTGACCTGGTCAACCAGTTTATTTATTTCTTGAGTCACCATTTAAATTTTGTTGAGTCATGTTGACTCGATGCAAGTCCCGATGTGGTTTCAATTTGGTCCAAAATGGTGCCACATTTGTCTTCCAATCAAATCAAGGTTCAAGCAAGTGGAGGCCACACTCCAAGCCACACGCCCAGCCTCACTCCGAGCACACGCCAGAGTCCAGGAGGTGCCACAGAGGCATCCCAGTGTCATGGTCCCCACATCCAAAGAAGAAAAAAATCAAATTGGAAGCTAATTTAAAGGAGGCGCCCATACCTACCAATTTTGTCTAAGCAAAGAAGGAAAAGACTTCTCTTGGAGAAAAAATCAAAGAAGGTCATCCAATTGAAGTTCAAATCAAAATCAAAGAGCTTAACTTGGAGTGGAAGAAAAGAAGAAATGCCATAAGAAGAAGAGGACTCCAAATCCAAATCCAACTCCAAAGGAGGCGCCATAAAAATTCCAAAAAAAAATTCCTTTATGGCCGTCCCAAATTTTTTTGAACTCTTGGTCAGCCAAGAGAGGAGATTTTCTACCTAATCTAGAGGTTGGAGGAGTTTAGTCCCACATGGGAATTTGTACAAGCTTGGAGAAAATTTTAGGTCTATATAATAGACCCCTCTTTGTAACTTTAAGAAATCAATGAAGAAAAATTATTTTTGCTATTCTCTTGTGTTGAGTGACCTAGGTTTCTCTTCTTCCGCACTATTCTAAGTGTTGAGCTCCGTGAGGGGGTAATCCGGGTTCCATTGGAGCCTTGAGGAGGTGAGAGATCTCCATCTTTATCCAAAACCCTAGGTTAGCCACTTGAAATTCCAAAACCCTAGCCGCCCTTCATTATTTTCAATCCATCAAACCCTAGCTCCATCCATCTCCCACGGCCTCTCTCTCTCTACAAGTCCAGGCCATCCACCTTCATCCAGATCCAGTCCGGCTACTTCAGATCCAGAGCAAGTTCCAAGGAAAATCACATCAACATCCAGGAGAATCCAGTTTTCAGCAATTTCAATCTTCAAGTTCATCAACCTGGTAAATCTTTCCCTTGACTCTCTGATTCCATCAATTATTTTTCTTCTCTTCCAGATCTTGAGTTCAGGAGAAGCCAACCCGCCAAGGACCAGTATTGGAGGATCCATTGCGAAGATATCTGAATCCGAGGATCCAACAATCTGCTCGGGAGAGTTCTTCCACCAAAATCTGTGAAGATCATTGTCTGGTTAAGTAAACCATCTCTTCTCTTTATTTCTGTTCTGTTGAAAGTTCAGAGCGAAACCCTAGGTCTGGGAGTTTCTCAACCCCCAGCGATCCGTTGCTTCTGAACTACTCTGATAATTTAGTTTCCTTAAAATTGTGCTTTCAATTATCATATTAGTATCTTTCAATATTAGGTTAACTTTTCTTTGATTTGAAGCCAACTTCTACAAACATATAAAAACAACAAAAAAATTAGTTAATCTTAATTTACTTCTGCATCGCATCCCTTTATTTGTTCTGCATCAGGAAGTAGGTCAGCTTGTCCATTAATCTCATTTTAAATTCTCCATGCATAAGCTTAGCAAATTCTTTACATAGAGATTCGTTAGTTGCACCAAAATGATATCATCTACATATATTTGTACAACTAAGATGTCATTATTTTTCTTTTTGAGAAACAAAGTTTTATCTACATTTCCTCGTAAAAAATTATTTTTAATTAAGAAAGTGCTAAGTCTATCATACCAGGCTCTAGGTGCTTGTTTCAATCCATACAATGCTTTGTTTAATTTGAATACATGGTTTAGAAAAGCGTGATTTTCAAAACCTGGTGGTTGTTCCACAAAAACTTGTTTAGAGATAAAACCATTAAGAAATACACTTTTTACATCTATTTGAAAGAGTTTAAAGTTCATGTAGCAAGCAAATGCATGTAAAAATCTAATGGCTTCTAGTCTTGCTACGGGTGCATAAGTTTCATCAAAATCAATACCTTCTTCTTGGTTATATCCCTTAGCCACTAATCTAGCTTTGTTCCTTATAATATTTCCTTGTTCATCTAATTTATTCTTATAGACCCATTTAGTTCCTATAATTGGGTGGTCTGTAGGTCTATCTACAAATGTCCATACCTTATTTCTTTCAAACTGGTTTAATTTTTCATGCATTTCCATCATCCAGTTTGGGTTAGTCTCAGCCTCTTCTAAGCTATGGGATTCTATTTGTGATACAAAGCTAGGTAGTCATGTGCATCCTTATGTGCAGCCCTAGTCCTAACACCATATGAAGGATCTCCTAATATTAATTCTTTAGGATGAGATGTAACATACCTCTAGTCCCTCGGTAGATCAGTGTGATCCTTACTTACCATTTCTTCTCCACCTTGTGTGTCTTTGTCTTGAATGCTCAAGTCATCCATTCCTTTTTGCAATGTACCTGAATCATTGTCTATGCACTCTTCTTGTCTAGAAGGTATAGGGTTAGTTTCGATAAATACAACATGAATTGACTCTTCAACAGTAAGAGTTCTTTTATTAAAAATCCTATATGCTTTGCTATGTAAAGAATAACCTAGGAAAATTGCATCATCAGCTTTAGAATCAAATTTTCCTAAATTATCTTTTCCATTATTATGCACAAAGCATTTACAACCAAATATATGAAAATAACTAATATTGGGTTTTTTGTCATTCCAAAGCTCATAGGGGGTTTTCTTTAAAATAGGACGGATCAAAATGCGATTTAAAATATAATATGCAGTGTTCATCACTTCTGCCCAAAAGTACTTTGGAAGATTGCCTTCACACAACATTGTGCGAGCCATTTCTTCCAATGTCCTGTTTTTCCTCTCTACAACACCATTTTGTTGAGGTGTCTAGGAGTGGAGAAGTTGTGATTAATGCCAAATTCAGTACAATAATCTTCAAAAAATTGATTTTCAAACTCAGTTCCATGATCACTTCTAATTGAAATCAAAGATAAGTTCTTTTGGTTTGAAACCTTTTTATGAAATTTTCGGAAAACAAGAAAAGTTTCATCTTTCGATGCAATAAACAAAATCCATGTAAATCTCGAAAAATCATCTACTATCACAAGAGCATATTTCATCCCTCCTAGGCTTGTGGTCCTAGTAGGTCCGAAAAGATCCATGTGAAGTAGTTCAAGAGGTCTTGTTGTAGAAACTATATTCTTATATTTAAAACTCCCCCTAGTTTGTTTATCCATTTGGCATGCATCACAAACATGATTCAAATCAACTTTAAACTTAGGCATGCCTCTAACAAGATCTTTAGAAATTAATTTGATAATTGTATGCATGCTAGCATGACCTAATTGTCTATGCCATGGTAAGCCTGACTCTTTGGTCTTAGCATTCATTGCAACTAGACGAGGGCTACTAGATATGGCAAGATCATTAAGATCTACCACATAAATATTCTGAGTCTATGTCCAATGAATTTATTGCTAGAATCTAAAGAGTTAGTAACTATGCACATAGAAGACTCAAAGACAACCTTGAAGCCTTTATCACATAATTGACTTATACTTAATAGATTATGCTTCAATTTGTCTACTAGCAAAACATTTTCAATAAAAGTGAAGGGAGTTATTTTGATCTTACTGATACCGATTATTCTCCCTTTGCTATTATCTCCAAAGGTGATCATACCTCCTTCTTTCATTTCAGGGGTGATGAATTGGTCCTTGTCACCCGTCATATGTCTTGAGCAGCCGCTGTCCATGTACCACCTTTTCTTCAATTTTTGGGCTGCAAGACATTCCTGCAAAACAATCAATGAATTCTTTTAAGTACCCATGCTACCTTGGATCCTTGCAAGTCAGCAGAGGTGGTTCCTTTAGGAACCCAAATCTTTTTAATCTTTTTATGGACATTTCTAAGATTATAGCATTCAAAAGCTTTATGTCCTATTCTTTTACAAGCATAGCAAACAACTTTAGAATTTTTGTTGGAAACAGAATTTGAAGTTCTAAAAGTTGATGCACTTGATGCAGATTTCAATTTTTTTGGAATGTATGTATTTTTGATCAAATTCTTAGGAGCATATGATAAAGATTTTGAAGTAGAAACAGCTTTTGGTGTGGCTGAAACATTTTGAGATAAAATATTTTAAGCTGGTGTTTTGGATTTCATAAAAGTTGTTGCTGAAAGTCCATTTATAAAAGAAGTGTTGAAACCAATTCCAGCTTTATTTCTAGAAATTCGTTGTTCTTTCAAAATTAGCTTAAGCTTATTTGAAGATAAAGTGAGTTTTTCAACCAAAGGCTTGAGTTTTGTAACCTCCTTTTTTAATTCACTGTTTTCAGCAAGTAAATCAATATTTTTCTTTTCATATTATAAATTTTCATTTTTCAGTTTTCAAATTTTTCAGAAAAGTCATGCAGTTCCTTTTGTAATAAAGTGTTATTTTTTGAAATCTCATCCTTATGTTTGAGTAAAGAATCATTCATATTTTTCAATGATTTTATCTTTACTCCAGCTTTCTTAAATTCAAAAAGTAAATTATGAAAAGCATAATTTAATTCTTCGAAAGTAAATTCAGTGCAGTTGTTAGGGGATGTTATCTCATCTTCGAGACCCATTAAGCAAAGATTGGCAGTCTTGGTGATCTCTCCTTCTTCAGATGATGTTGAGTCTTCACTGTCGGACCATGTGGCAACCATGGCTTTCTTTTTCTTTTTTTGTCTGAAGGATTTCTTCAACATTGGACAGTCCAGATGTATGTGCCCTGGCTTTTTGTATTCATAGCACGTGGGGACTACTTTCTTGTCTTTCTCTCTGTCCTTCTCCTTTTCTTTTCCATAATCCTTCCTGTGAAACTTCCGGTTGTACCTTCCTTTCTTTCTTTCCATAAATTTTCTAAATCTCCTCACAACCATAGTGATATCTTCGTCTTCTAGATCGTCATTAGAGGAGGTACTTTTATCTTCAGATTCTTCATCATCCCTCTTTGAATCGGAAGTAGCTTTGAAGGCGATTATCTTCTTTTTCTTCTGCTCATCTTCCATTCTGTGTTGCATTGTTAGCTCATGGGTGATGAGTGATCCCAGCAGTTCATCCAGCATCAAAGTGTTGAGATCTTTAGCTTCCTGGATCGCAGTTACCTTGGAATCCCATTTGTCGGGCAAAGAGCGAAGGATTTTCTGAACCATATCTGCATTAGAGTATACCCTGCCAAGACTCTTTAAACCATTAATAATATCTGTAAATCTAGAGAACATGGCAGATATAGTTTCAGAAGGTTCCATTTTGAATAATTCATAGTTATGAAATAAATAATTTATCTTGGAGGTTTTCACTTAGGAAGTTCCCTCATGGGTCACTTCGAGAGGAAGTTCCCTCATGGGTCACTTCGAGTTTATCCCAGATTTCCTTTGCTGATGAACAAGTGGAAATTCGATTGAACTCGTTAGCATCCAAAGCACAATATAATAAATTCATTGCTTTGGCATTCAATTCCCTCATCTTCATGTCATGATCATCCCAGTCCTCTTCAGGCTTAGGGATGTCCATGCCATCAACTTTAATTATGGGAATGTGTGGCCCTTTCAAGATGACCTTCCATAATTGAAAATCTACAGGTTGTATGTAAATTTTCATTCGTGCTTTTCAATAAGAATAATTAGTACCTGTGAATAGTGAAGGACTATTTGTTGATTGACCCTCGGCCAAGGATGTACTCATGGGATGAGCCATCGATCTTAACTCAAGTAATCAGAGACACTGCCCTGATACCAGCTGTTGCCCAGGTGGCTTAGTCCCAAGAGGGGGGTGAATTGGGAATTACAAAATTTTTACAAGTATGTGCACAAGTAATTTCAATTAGTGGTCAGGTGCTGTGTTAATCAGAGAAAGAAAGCAAAAGCAAAAAGATAGAACAAACACAATACAAACATAGCAGATTTATAGTGGTTCGGAGCAACCCAGCTCCTACATCCACTACCCAAGTTCACCACTCGGGATTTTCACTATATCCCCCAAACTAGAATACAGTCGGATTGTTTTATAGGCTCACAATCCAAACCTCTACACTTTTGTTTTTGAAACCGGGCTCACCAAAGAACCCCAAGCTAGATTTTTACAGGTTCACCTAAAACCTCTACACTTTGGTTTTTAGCTAGGCTCACCAAAGAAACCTCTATACTTTGGTTTTAAAGGCTCGCCAAAATAACCTATTTAGTTTTTACAACAGGGCTCACCAATAACGCGTATATTCTAAATGATAGAATAAAAAGCAACAATAAAGACAAACTCTATTGTTTGGGTGGTTGCCAATGCAGCTCGAGTAAAGATCCACTGAATGCTCTTTAATACACTTCAATGGCTTCCTTGCTTTCCTCAAAAAGGTGCTTCAAGCTTCCGGTAAGAGTTGTTGCAGGCTTGAAGACAAACTTTAAAGTTCTAGTGCTCTCTCACTTCACTTCAATAAGTTTTCAATAAATGCTCAGTAAATCATTATTCACTCATTAGTCTCTCCAAATATGTTCTCATACCTTATTTATAGAGACTTCAACTACCTTCCCTTGATTTTGAACGTTGTAGACCGTTGAAAAGTGACAGGTTACCATTAGAGCACTTTTGGAATTCAAAAACTGAGAACTAGAACTAGCTGTTGGAGGTGACCCCGCCATTCCAGTCGGCTCGGACAAACTTTGAGTCAGCTCGAATGAAGTTCGGGTCGATTGGGCTGAGTGCCAGTCGGCTAGCTTCCACAGTTGAGAAGATACCTCACTCTGGACGAGTCGGCTGGGCTGAATTCTAGTCGGCTGGAATCTTAGAGGCTTCTTAGACCATTTTCAACTGAGTTCTGGATGAGTTGGCTGGATCTGATTCCAGTCAACTCGGATTCCTGAGAATCATAGAACATTCTCAACCTTGTTATGGACGAGTCGGCTGGACCTTGGTGCCAGTCGGCTAGATCTTTGTGCCAGAGAACTAGTCTTCAGTGCCAGTGCCAGAGTTGGCTAGGTTGTTCATCCAGTCGGCTCGAATGTGGTTCTTCAGCCATATCAACTTCAAATTTCCAGAACACTTGTCCCAAGATTTAAAGATCTTCTTCAAGCACTTTTTACAATAAATTCAAGGAAAAATTTGAAGCTTGAAAGACTACTATAAGTAACCATTGAACTTGTTTTTAATTAAAATTTTTTGTAGGGTTCTTCTTTACAAGATTCTAAATAATTTACAACTCAACACAAAACATTAAAGATTGTAGGAGTTAAAAAATGTGTTAATGTAGTTGTCCTACAGAAACTTGTCAATCATTTGAAGAGTTGTTAGATGACTAAATGTATGCTCCAATGTTTTGTTATCATCAAAATCACTTTAGGGGTCAACACTTACATAAGATTGGCTTTTTAGGGCACTTTCCTTTCATCACGGTCAAACAAATCCAAATCTATCTGGTGTCCACCTATGATGATCTTTCCAGACACTCTCTCTTTAGTAGAGGACTGCGGTGGAGGCACTCGCTCTTGCTCACTGCTCTGTTGAGCCCTGGCTAGGTCACACCGAGCCTTGCATCTCCTCTCGGTAGTGCCTTGGCTCAACCTTTTCTTTGAAACAACCTACTTGCAAGGTCCCATGAAACCAACAATCACAAGAGGGGAAGAACAAAGAAGGAAAGGGTGAACTGGAGAGGGCCAAAGAGAAAAGATGAGGAATCGAGTGAGTGGACCAAGAAAAGGGAAACAGACTAAGGAGGGAAAAATCGATGGGGAGGAAGAGTGAATCCAAGAAGGAAACAGCCAAAGATCAGAAAAGGACTGAATGAAAGAAAAGAACATGAAAGATTCGGCCAAATACCATAAAACAATCACGAAGAAAATGAGAGAAATCAAACAAAATGAGAGGGAAATAATGGAAATTACCCGAAAGATTGAGGAACAATGATAGAAAATCACTATTCTAGGATCAAGAGGGTGAAGGGGGACCACTAGGGCAAGACAAAACCAAAAGAAGAATGGCTTCATAATGAACTGTTGATGCCCTAAAAACACAGGTTTTTGTTCATGAGTCGACACTTGGATTTTGGTCAAGTGACGACACTTGCATGAGTCAACACTTGGCCAAAAATTCAAGTGTCAACACCTAGCTAGAAAATCCAAAAAAAATCTAGAAAAACTTTCAAAAATCAAGGGGGTTCTAATGAAGATTTTAAGACATAAAAGAGATGATTTTAAGCTCAAGAATTCAAGTAAAAATAAGGTTTGAAGGAGTCCTAGACAAAGGGATCAATAATACCTAACTCTCTTCTAATCATGCAGAATCTTTGCTAAGAGGTTTAGTGAAAATATCAGCTAATTGATTATCAGTACGAACAAATTCAAGCATCACATTACAATTTTGCACATGATCTCTTATGAAGTGATGTCTTATTTCAATATATTTGCTTTTTGAGTGTTGAACAGGATTTTTGGTCAAATTAATTATACTAGTATTATGACATCTTATAGGTGTCTTAGTTAATTTGATGCCAAAATCTTCAAGTTATTGTTTGATTCATAGGATTTGTGCATAACAGCTTCTGGCTGCTATATATTTAGCTTCCGCCGTAGATAGAGCAACTAAATTCTGTTTCTTGCTACTTCATGAAATCAAATTAACTTCAAGAAATTGACAAGTTCCACTAGTACTTTTTCTATAAAGTTTATACCCAGCAAAAACAGCATCAGAATATGTAATCAATTCAAATGATGAATCTCTAGAGTACCAAAGTCCAATATCAATAGTGCCAGACAAATATCTAAGTATGCATTTAACAGCCAATAAATGAGACTCTTTTGGAGTAGACTGATATCTTGCACACATACATATATTAAAGATTAAATCTGGCCTACTTGTAGTCAAATATAACAATGAACTAATGATACCTCTATATAACTTTTGATCAACATTCTTACCTGATTCATCTTTTCAAGTTTACAAGAGGAGCTCATAGGCATACCTAATGGTCTGGTACTCTCCATTCCTAACTTCTTTAAGATTTCTCTTGATACTGATGCGGGACAAATAAATTAAACTAAATTACTATGAGTAAGATCTAATTATCTAAAAGAAGTAGAGAATAATTTTTATATTTTTTTTAGATTTTAAAAGAAGACTTGAAGGAGACAGCAAAGGAAACTAGTTTAGTTAACTACCCGTACAAGTAAACCTAACAAAATAACTAGGAAAGCAGGATCTGGTGGCCAAGAAACCACCGAAACTAGGATTAACTTTCAACTAATCAAAAACTAAAGAAGAAGGTAGAGGTTTAAAGTTACCAACAAAGATCGATTCCTCAGATCTAACAGGACTCTCAAGATTGTTGCGGTAGGGTTTCAAGAACTCGATCCCGAGCTCCGATCTTCCGCGCGATGCTGGTTCTGAGGCAAGATTACCGACTTTGATTCTTGATCACCTACAAATACTCAACAAAGGAAATTCAAGTTAGGAATCAGCAAATAAAGGAAAAGAAGGAAATGAAAGGGTTAGAAGTGATGGTTTGATTTTTTTATCGGCTGGATAGGTAGGGCCTCACACCCCTTGATGTTCCATAGAACAAAGGAAGGGCCTCACACCCCGTGATGCACACAAAAAAAGAAAATTTTTGGCAAAATAGCTTTCTTTATTGATGAATGAAATAAAATTACAAGGGGTTGAGGGTTATTTATAGACCCACGACCAGTGGTGTAAGGGATTCAAACAGTAGTCTTTTTCTCCCTTGGACTACAACTCCTAGAATTTTGGTCTAAGTGGCCTGGACTCATGCTTGTTGGGCTGATCTGGACTCCTTTCAAAAGTGGGCAACAACCATGAGCTTCTCATCCAAAATGGGCACCAAAATAAAGATAGGGTGAGGTGGCTTAATGTAGGGTCAAGATGCTTCATCACTTGGCCTTGATTGCTAGACTTTGGAGTCTGGATGATGTCGGCTTTTGCAGGTGAGTGGGCTCTTTAGTCTAGATAGGAAATGACTCAAGAATTTTGATGAAACTCTTGAGTTCTAGGAACTTAAGCAACTGGCAACCTGTTTGAATGAAATACTTGAGGTAGAAACCCTTGGACCTCCAACACCTTGCACACTTTTGGTTCAAACTCTTTAGAAGTTGGTGTGAAGGAGGGGAAGAATTGCTTGGCCGACACCTTATTCTTTTGGCATGGAATACATGAAATGGATGGCGCTAATTTGGTAGAAACCTTCTTAATTACTCATCTTAAAAAAGTTGGCTTGAAGTCTTCTCATGTGGGCGCCAATTACTTCTCAAGTGTCTAAAAAATGCATGGCATGTGGGATGTCCGGAATAGAGTGACATGGCATGTGGGATGTCCAAAATAGAGTGACATGGCATGTGTTCTTGTCTTAAAATGACATGTCCAAATAAGACATGTGTTGATGTCCCCTGATGATGTGGCAGGTGTTGTCCAATATTTTGGAAAGGTGGCGCCAAAAACAAATTCACTTGGCATAGCACATGGCTTGTCTTGGGCTAGCACATGGGTCTTCAATTGGATGTACATGAAGTCACATGGGTCTTCAATTGGGTCTCCTTTATAATACAGGACTCAATAACTAATTTTTATAGGACTCAAAACCAAATAACTAAAGCCCGATTGATTAATTGATCAAAAGGCTTAACCTCATGTAACAAAAAGAATAGATTGGTAAATAGGATTTGTCCCAATAGGGTTTGACACAACCGATAAATGGGGTTTTGATCAATGTGGTAAAAAGGGTTTAGCCGAAAAGGCTAAATAACAAAATCTTAATTACAGTTGGAAAAAGGGGCTAACCCTAACTAACCCAAAATAACATAAATTAAAATAAAATATTTACATGGTAAAAGGGGTTGGGTCCAGGGCTTTATTCACAGGTAATCCACAGGGATGTGGGTTCAACCTGTCGATATTTTCTAGCCCTGGTGTCCACAGCATACACTTAGCTTGGTTGATGAAGATCCTCTCTTTTATTTGCTTAATCTAGAGTCCGAAAAAGAAGTTAAGCTCACCCATCATGCTCATCTCAAATTCTCCCTGCATTAACTTTGCAAACTCTTGACAAAGATGTTCATTATAGCATCGAAAATAATGTCATCTACATAAACTTGTACTACTAAGAGATCATCATTCTCCTTTTTCAAAAACAATGTAGTATCTATATTTCTTCTTGAAAAACCATTTTTAAGTAGAAATTTACTTAATCTATCATAACAAGCTCTTGGAGCTTGTTTCAAACCATACAAAGCTTATTAAGTTTAAAAACATGATTGGAAAATTCATGATTTTCAAAACTGGGGGACTGATCTACATATACTTCTGCAATAAATCCATTTAGAAAAGTATTTTTGACATCTATTTGAAATAGTTTAAATCCATAAAACATGCAAATGCTAACAATAGTCTAATTATCACAAGTCTAGAAACAGGAGCAAATGTTTCATCAAAATCAATCCCTTCCTTCTGATTATAGACTTTGGCAACTAGCCAAGCTTTATTTCTTGTAACTACTCCATTTTCATCAAGCTTGTTTCTAAAAACCCATTTGTACCAATTATTGAAATATTAGTAGGTCTTTCAACTAAAGTCCAAATATTATTTCTTTTGAATTGATTTAGTTTATCTTGCATAGCATTTATCCAATTACAATCATTTTTAGCTTCTTCAATAGATTTAGGTTATATTTGAGAAATAAAAGCTAAGTAATCATATACATTTCTCAAAGAGGAATGAGTACTTACCCCTTTCGATGGATCACCAATTATAAGTTTTTGGGATGTCCATGAGCATACCTCCATTCTTTTGGTAATGGCTTGGATGTTGATGTCCATGAACATACCTCCATTCTTTTGGTAATGGCTTGGATGTTAATGATGCTTCAACTCCTTGTACTTATTCTCCTTCGTTATTTTGATTTTCATCTTTCTTCTTGGAAGGCTCTTCATTGATGTTCAATTTTTTAGTTTTTTGAATACCTGTTTCATCATCAACAACATCTTCTTTTCTAGAAGATTTTTGATCAGTCTCATCAAAAATAACATGGATGGATTCTTCAACAAGAAGTATTCTTCTGTTGAAGACCCTGTATACTGGTAGGACCGCGGGGTTGTCGTTAAAACACCGTGGCTATCAGTTTAAAATCCGACTTCTTAAAATATTTAAAAATGCGTAGTAAGAGGAGTCGGGTCGAATCCACAGAGAAGGCGGTGTTTAGGATTTGAAATCTTTTTGATTTTGTAAAAAAAAAATATTTGAAGTCGAAAAGTATAAAAAAAATTAAAATTCTAGGAAAAGTAAACTTGGTACTAGGATCTATTATTTAGATCCTAGCATCTACGTGCAGACAAGACGAAAGACAGGAGTAAAAAAATATTGCATTGATTGAAATTTAATGTCTAGATACAATGCAAAAAAAAACTAAATTAACAAAACAAATAACAAAGATAAGAACAGATCGGCGCAGCCTCGTCGGGAAGATAGCTCCTTCCTTCGTACTCCGTGGAGCGAACTGGGCTTCATCTGCGTCTTCTTCTTCGGATCCTGATCTCAGAGAGAGAAGGCTGGAAGATGGTGTAGGGACACGCTCTCCTTTGAGAAACCTCACTCCCAAAAGCCAACCCGTAACCCAAGCAATGCCCTTTACCCTGTACCTTCTCTTTTCTCCGGGATCCCCCTATCTTGTGCATTGGGGGGTTCAATTTATAATTGACCGAAGAGGGGAGCTTGTTGCGCACTAGCGATGTGGGACAAAAAAAATTACCGCGATCGCTCCAATGATGCACTGTTGATTTCGCCGCTCGTGGGCTGCGCTGGTGCTCGTGGATTGCGCCGTGGAGCTCGCGGAGAATGCCCAGCGTCCGTGGAGAACGCCCAGCGTCCGTGAAGCTCGCCCGTGGACTGCGCGTGGACTGCCCGTGGACGTGCGTGGCCGTGGAGAACGCCACCGTGGAGGGCATGGGGAGGCTTGGCCATGCGCGTGGAAGAGGTGGCCGTGGGGAGGCTTGGCCATGCGCGTGGAAGAGGTGGCCGTGGGGAGGCTTGGCCATGCACGTGGAAGAGGTGGCCGTGCGTGGAGAAGTGGCTGCGCGTGGAGAAGTGGCCGTGGGGAATGCGTGGAGGAGGTGGCTGCGCGTGGAGAAAGCCACCGTGGAGGGCGTGCGTGGACGTGGAGAACGTGGACTGCCACCGTGGAGCTCCTTCTCCGGCTATGGACTGCACCACCGTGGAGAAAGTGGGCTGCATCACCGTGGAGTTCCTCCTCCGTTTGCCGCCAAAAAAAAACCACCACCCGTCAAACCACCGCCGGAGCTTCTCCTCCGGCCAGGGACACCGCCGGCGTGCTTCCCGGCAAATTTCGGCGCCTCTGGAGGGCCGTGGTCCACGGCCTATTCCGTGGACCGGCAGCCATGGCAGCCATGGCTGCCGGTGAACCAAATGCCAAATAAAAAAAAACAAGGACGAGCTGCTCCAAAAATCGTGCAGCATCAAAATGTGTGCAAAAATCTTAGAAAATTCATAACTTCTTCATTTCAAACCTGATTTAAGTACCGTTTGCGTCGTTGGATTCCATAAATCAAGCTCTACCTATTGGTGGGTTTCAATCTTATTAATTTTACCAATTCCATGATCATTAATTATAATTATTAAATGTTTTATTAATCATTTAAATGGGTGTGTGGTGCTTTGACTTGAAATATATTTTTTCATGAACGTACTCTAATTTCACACTTTTCAAAGATATTTTTAAAATAATTAGTTTTGCAAGAAAGTCCAAATTAATTATGAAATTAGGTTATTAAAAGAATGTTAGCACCAATAATTAACTAAAATACTTAAAATATCGTGCAAATCCATGATTTATCACACCCCCCAACTTAAATATTGCTAGTCCCTTAGCAATGCAAAAAGTATAACCATGTGTCACAAAGATTATCCTTTACAAAAATAGATCAAGGTTTGAAAGTAAAAAGATCTAGCAAGTATCACTAACTAAGTATTGAGTTTCAGAAATAAATTTTGCAGTCAGCATAATTAGAAACTTTCTTAGAGTTCATCTAAAGATCTACAGCACTTGTGTTTGTGATGACTAACTTAACATTTCGGTACTAGTTTGCAAGAACAAATGTATCTTTGATTAACACTTACTTTGGTTTTCTATACATCCCTAAATTAAGCTTATGAACTGAGTTAGCTTTCACACTACCTGATTTTTTTTTTTTTTTTTTTTTTTTTTTTTTTTTTTTTTTTTTTTTTTGTGCTGAGCATCCTGGCCTTCCCTTCACCGTTTGACGCGAACCTCCACACTTGACTTAGGTGCAGAGACCCGGTTACTAAGTTTAGGGCGATCCACATATACTCTATGTTTTGCACTTTTATTTCAGGTAGGTAGCTCTTTCCTCAAAAAAAATTTAAAATTGGGATATATATCAATTACCAGTTTTCAGTGATAATTAAGTCCTCAATTGTCCTTACAACTAATACTTACTTTGTCTCGTCAGCGTGCATGTGCAATGGAAGTGCTAATAGCCTTTAGGTGATCTAAGTAGGCCCTAAAAGTCTGACACGCTAGTTTACTTCTTGACTCGCTAACAGTCATTAGCAACACTCTCTAACTCTTATTACTTTTCCTAGTCTATCGTGCTCCAGATTTATTTTTGACACATGAATTTTTTTTTTTTTTTTTTTTTATTTATTATTATTTATTTATTTTATTTTATTTTTTTTTCTTCTCTTTTTTTTTATTTTATTTTTTTTATTTTATTTTTATTTTTTTTTAAAAAAAAAAAAAAAATTAAAAAATATTTGTCCTGACCTCCCAACTTAAATACCATTGTCCCTAATGGTATGAAAAGAACTAAAAATGTAAAGAGATACTTGAGAAGAGGAGCTCGTGAACAATGTAGAGGCTGCATTTTTTTTTTTTTTTTTTTTTTTTTTTTTTTTTTTTTTTTTTTTTTTTAATAAAGAGTACATATTGGGTTGCCTCCCAACGAGCGCTAAGTTTAATGTCTTCAGCCAGACATAATGCAGCTCAGTTTAGTGTGGGTCAGTTAATGTTACTTGGTCAATGGTTCGATTTGTTGATATTCCTTCAATGTATGGTTTTAAACGTTGACCATTTACCTTAAAGAAGTTTCCTGACCTAGGATCATAAATTTTGACAGCACCATGGGGAAAAACTTGGTTAACAATGTAAGGTCCATCCCATCTAGATCTCAATTTTCCAGGAAATAATCGAAGCCTTGAATTAAATAACCAGACTTGTTGATTTGGCTTAAAGATTTTCCTAGAAATAAATTGATCATGAAAGGCTTTCATTTTCTCTTTATAAATACGCGAGTTTTCATAAGCATCTCGCCTCAGTTCATCTAGTTCACTCAGCTGCAACATCCGGTTAGAACCAGCTTGCTTTAAATCAAAATTTAATTGCTTAATCGCCCAATAGGCTCTATGTTCAAGTTCTACCGGAAGATGACATGCTTTTCCAAAGATCAGCCTATAGGGAGACATTCCAATGGGATTCTTGTAAGCTGTCCGATAGGCCCATAATGCATCATCTAATCGATCTGACCAGTTTCTACGATCGGGCCTAATAGTCTTTTGCAAAATGTTCTTGATCTCCCTATTGGATACTTCTACTTGGCCACTTGTTTGCGGGTGATAAGGTGTAGCTACTTTATGTGTGACCCCATATTTTTGCAAAAGCATTCGAAATTGGTAGTTTGTGAAATGGGCACCTCCGTCACTAATGATGGCACGAGGAAATCCGAACCTAGAGAAGATATTCTTTTGAACAAACTTTATGACTACCTTATGATCATTGGTTCGTGTAGCCATTGCCTCAATCCATTTAGAAACATAATCGACAGCCACCAAAATATATTCAAAACCATTAGAGGGTGGAAAGGGTCCCATAAAATCAATTCCCCAAACGTCAAAGATTTCAACTACCAAGATTGGATTTAAAGGCATCATGTCTTTTCTTGAAATATTTCCTAAGGCTTGACATTTAAGACATTCTTTGCCAAAAGTATAGGCATCCTTAAACAAAGTCGGCCAGTAAAATCCGCTTTGCAAAACTTTAGCCGCAGTTTTTCGACCAGAAAAATGTCCTCCGCAGGCAAGGGTGTGGCAAAAATTCAAAATACTCAGATGTTCAGATTCAGGAACACATCTACGGATGATTTGATCAGCACAGATTCGAAAGAGTTCAGGATCTTCCCAAAAGTAGTATTTAATTTGAGCAAAGAATCGATCCTTTTCATTCTTGGACCAGCCATCAGGGATTTGTCCAACCACTAAGTAGTTCACAATATCTGCAAACCAAGGGGCCTTTGCATGTGAAACTGCTAAGAGTTGTTCATCTGGAAAAGATTCTTCAATTGATGCAGGTTCACACTCTTCAACTAAAATCCTAGATAGATGGTCTGCTACAACATTCTCGGATCCTTTCTTGTCTCGAATTTCAATATCAAACTCTTGTAGCAGTAAGATCCATCTAATCAATCGTGGTTTAGCATCTTTCTTTGAGAGCAGGTATCTCAAAGCTGAGTGATCCGAATAAACCACAATCTTGGAACCTAAAAGATATGATCTAAACTTTTCCAGGGCAAACACCACGGCTAGCAACTCCTTTTCAGTAGTGGTATAATTTTTTGGGCATCATTCAAAGTTCTACTAGCATAATAAATCACTATGGGACATTTGTTTACCCTTTGGCCCAAGACAGCTCCTATGGCAAAGTCTGAAGCATCACACATGATTTCAAAAGGTAGTGACCAATCTGGGGGTTGGATGGTTGGGGCTTGGGTCACAGCTTCCTTTAGAAACTCAAAAGCCTTAAGACAATCTTCATCAAAATTGAAAGGAATGTCCTTGGCGAGCAGATTACACAAAGGACGGGAAATTTTGGAAAAGTCTTTGATGAAGCGACGATAGAATCCTACATGGCCGAGAAAAGATCGAATTTGTTTGATAGAGATGGGTGGAGGAAGTTTAGAGATCAATTCAACCTTTGCTTTATCTACCTCGATCCCTCTCTTAGATACAATATGTCCTAAAACAATCCCTTCTCGAACCATGAAATGGCTCTTCTCCCAACTCAGAACTAAATTAGCCTCAATACATCGTTTTAAAATTTTCTTCAAATTATTGAGGCAACTCTCAAAAGATTCTCCAAAGACTGAAAAATCATCCATAAAAATTTCCAAGAAATCTCCTATCATGTCCGAGAAAATTGATATCATGCACCTTTGAAAGGTTGCAGGTGCATTACACAAACCGAAAGGCATTCTACGAAAAGCAAAGGTTCCAAAGGGACATGTGAAGGTGGTCTTTTCCTGGTCTCCTGGATAGATAGCTACCTGGTTGTATCCTGAGTATCCATCTAAGAAGCAAAAGTATTGCTGGCCAGCTAATCTTTCTAGGATCTGATCAATAAATGGTAAGGGAAAGTGGTCTTTGCGGGTAGCTGCATTAAGTTTTCTATAATCTATACAAACACGCCACCCAGTAGAAAGTCGTGTTGGCACTAAATCCCCATGGTCAGTACGGACAACCGTGAGTCTAGATTTCTTTGGAACGACTTGAGTAGGACTCACCCAATGGCTATCAGAAATAGGATAAATAATACCAGCATCTAACCATTTAATCACTTCCTTCTTGACCACTTCTTGCATGTTTGGGTTGAGCCGTCTTTGCATTTCTCTAGTAGGCTTGGCACTATCCTCAGTATAGATATGGTGCATACAAATTGATGGACTAATGCCTTTTAAATCAGCAATGGCCCAACCTATGGCCTCCCTATGTGTTTTCAGAACATCTATCAATTGGTTTTCCTGCTCAATGGTTAGGTCAGAAGCAATGATCACAGGCAGGGTTTTGTCAGGTCCTAAAAACACATACTTAAGTGATTCAGGCAAAGTTTTTAGTTCAAGTTGTGGTGGGGCCTGAATCGAAGGGTGCAAAGGCTCAGTTCCTAGGTCAAGTAAGGATTCAGTTTGCATTGACCAAGGTGGTGAAGGTTGAGGTGAATCAGGTAGGGCATTTACCTCTTGGACTTGGGTTTCAGCAATAGGCTCATCATCTTCCATCAAATTGGAGGAAAATTCAGACTCAACAATCTCATCTACTAAACTAATCACAGAACAATTTCCTCCTCTCGAGCAAACTTTGAGGCATTAAAAATATTGATTCTCACCTTTTGATCCCCAAAAGAAATGTCCATAGCTCCCGTTTTACAATTGATATTGGCATTGGCAGTGGCTAGGAATGGACGACCTAAGATTATGGGATTCTGATTTAGCTCTTGGGATGGTTCCATGTCTAGTATAAGGAAGTCTACTGGGAAATAACATTGGTTCACTCTAACTAAGACATCCTCAATCAAACCACGTGGTGTCTTGACAGATCTATCGGCTAGTTGAAGAATGACTGACGTGGGTTTTAGTTCACCTATCCCAAATTTTTCATAGACCGAGGTTGGAAGAAGGTTCACACTAGCTCCTAGGTCTAACAGGGCTCGGTCAAAGGTAATGCCTCCTATAACACAAGAAATCAAAGGAGCACCGGGGTCTTTCATTTTCTGAGGTAATTGATTCAACAAAACTGCACTTACATCCTCAGACAAAATGATTCTCTTTATGGTTCGTGGCTCACGCTTTTGGGTGCAGAGTTCTTTGAGAAATTTAGCGTAAGCTGGAACGTGCTGAATTGCATCGAGGAGGGGTAAATTAATATGAACTTGCTTGAATAATTCCATTAGCTCCTCGTTGCGTGCTCCTTGCTTTTTACGGGAAAAGCCAGCTTCTAGGGCTGAAGGGAACGGGACTCTAGGTTTATAAGTCTCAGGTAATTCATCTGCTCCCTTCTTCCCTTTCTTATTTAAATCGGAACCAGTATTAGTACTAGTCCCGGGCTCAGGCTCTTCTACATGGTTAGTCTCATCTTCTAACTTCTCATTCTTGCTAGCATCAGTACTAGCCTCTCTCTCCTGGTTTTGATATGGGTTCCTAAGAATCCTACCACTTCTAAGCTCAGAAATTGCTTTAGCATTCTCAAATTGAGGGTTCTTAGGTGGAACATTAGGCTGAAGAATGAGTGGGTTGTTTCTAGGATTCGGTATTGGTTGACTCGGTAGTTGACCTGGTTCTCTCCTCATAGTAGATTCAGCTAACTGTCCTATTTGAACTTCTAACCTGGCGATAGATTGTTGTTGGGTCATGATTAATTGTTGAAGTTGATCAAACCTATCGTCGGCTAGATTGGTATGTTGAGGAGGTTGATATGATGACTGATGATGATATGGTGGCTGATATGGTGGCTGAGCAGGCTGACTAGGCTGACCTCTATTATAGGCATAGTTTTGGTATGGGGGCCTATTTTGAAAGTTCCGTGCAGGAGGAGTTTGGGTCTGAACCTGAGTCTGTTGTGGTTTCCAAGAAAAATTAGGATGGTTTCTCCAACCCGGGTTATAAGTATTTGAAAATGGGTCATTACCCGGCTTGGAGCAACCTTGAGCAGCTTGGACTTGTTCTTGGATGAAAGGTGGTAACTGTGCAACCGTAGGACATTCATTCATGTGATGGGCTGGGCTAGCACAGATAGAACAAATCTCCTGATGATTCGAGGGTGATGGGTATTGTGCAGGAGATTGAGATTGTTGACTGAGGGCTAGGACTTGGTCCAACTTTTGAGAAAGGAGGTCGACTGTATCTAATCTTTGGGATATTAGGTTCAAGTCGACATTGGAATTTGAATGTGTAATTTCATAAATCCCTACCCGCTTTTGGTGAGGAATCGATCTTTCATATGAAGTCAAAGAAGCATGGTTGATCAAATTTTCACTTAGGGTTTCAAACAAGGTATAGGCCTCATCCTCACTTCTACTCATGAATGCACCTCCACAAGATGCATCCACCATCTGTCTATACTGGTCTCCTAATCCCTCATAAAAAGCTTGGACAATTTGCCACTTAGACAGACCATGATGTGGGCATTTTCTAAGGAGTTCCTTAAGTCTCTCCCATGATTCATGAATTTGTTCACCAGGAAGCTGAGCAAATCCAGTGATGGCTCGCCTCATGGTGTTGGTTCGACCTATAGGATAGAATTTCTTAAGGAACTCGTGCTGCATTTCAGCCCAAGTTCGAATTGGTTTCCCTAGTGTGCCAAGCCAGTACTTGGCCTTATCCTTAAGTGAGAAGGGGAACAAGGTTAGCCTAAGGGCATCATCAGTGAAATCTTGGATCTTCACCGTAGAACAGATTTCTAAAAACTCATCTAGATGCTTATAAGGATCTTCGTTGGTATTCCCATAAAAGGAAGGGAGCATCTGGATTGTGGCAGACTTGATCTCATATTGTCTAGCAGGTATTTCAGGTAAATGGATACAAGTCGATGGGTTGTAGGTGGAAGGAATAAAGTATTCCTTCATCTGTCTAGGTGGTTCTTCTGGGTTTCCAGCCATTTGATTTTTTGGTGTACTATGGATCAGCCGTTCAATTTCAGGGTTGAAGTCAACTAGGTCTGGAAATAGAGATCTTCTACCATGCATGAAACAGTGCAACCCAAATTTTTTTTTTTTTTTTTATATATATATATGATTTTTTTGTTATTTTCAAACACTTATCAAACAGATTTCTATCCTAGGCTCCCTAATTCTAGACAGCTCCTAACTTCCAAGACCGCCTTGGAGCCCTCCAAGTCAAAGACCAATTAGCTAACTGGCCAGGTAAGGGTAAGGTCGGTGGAGTTTCCCTCTTTGCTTGCCTTAGACACCAATTGAAAATTGGCCAGGTAAGCGGATCCAACCACCTTCCTTCGGGACGTAATCCCTGAACCCCTTTCCTAGACACCAGTCAACCAACTAATCTTGACCCGGTCCAACTCTTCCGGGTGCCCTGTCCTATTGAGCTCGAGTTCCTTAGAGCTGACGTCTAGTTAATTTTATTTAGAAGGCTTAGGTATGCAAAATGAGGGGTGATGGTTTGTGGGCTAAGGAAGGGTATTGAACTCCCCACCTTATCTTGTTTATGGAAAAGTGCCCTTAAGATGATTATGAGATTATGAAATGCAATATGATGTCCAAAATAAAAGTTATAAACACACAAAATTAAATTAAAGCTATATATATATTTTTTTAGTTTTGTGATTAAGTTTCTAATCCTAATAAATTATGAAATGTCTGGGCGATTTTTTTTTTTTTTTTTTTTGGATTTTGCAGAAAAGATAAATTTACCTAAATGAATCTAAAAATGAAAAAAAAAAAAAATTTTGTTTGAAATTTAAAATTTGAATTTTTTTTTTAAAATTTGAAATTTGAATTTTTTTTTTAAAAATTTGAAATTTGAAATTTTTTTAAAATTTGAAATTTGAATTTTTTTTTTTTTTTTTTGGAGATAAGAAAATAAACTAAAAAGATAAATAATTAATATGTAGAAGAGGAAAGAAAGTTTACTGATTGGGAGACTTCCTTCCTCTTCTGCTTTTCTCCCCCTTTTTTTTTTTTTTAATCTGCAAGAAAAAGAAAAGTTAGCATGGTATATAAAAAAAAATCAAAAAGATCAAAAACTATTATTTTAATGCCCTCCCCGGCAACGGCGCCAAAAACTTGGTAGGACCGCGGGGTTGTCGTTAAAACACCGTGGCTATCAGTTTAAAATCCGACTTCTTAAAATATTTAAAAATGCGTAGTAAGAGGAGTCGGGTCGAATCCACAGAGAAGGCGGTGTTTAGGATTTGAAATCTTTTTGATTTTGTAAAAAAAAAATATTTGAAGTCGAAAAGTATAAAAAAAATTAAAATTCTAGGAAAAGTAAACTTGGTACTAGGATCTATTATTTAGATCCTAGCATCTACGTGCAGACAAGACGAAAGACAGGAGTAAAAAAATATTGCATTGATTGAAATTTAATGTCTAGATACAATGCAAAAAAAAACTAAATTAACAAAACAAATAACAAAGATAAGAACAGATCGGCGCAGCCTCGTCGGGAAGATAGCTCCTTCCTTCGTACTCCGTGGAGCGAACTGGGCTTCATCTGCGTCTTCTTCTTCGGATCCTGATCTCAGAGAGAGAAGGCTGGAAGATGGTGTAGGGACACGCTCTCCTTTGAGAAACCTCACTCCCAAAAGCCAACCCGTAACCCAAGCAATGCCCTTTACCTTGTACCTTCTCTTTTCTCCGGGATCCCCCTATCTTGTGCATTGGGGGGTTCAATTTATAATTGACCGAAGAGGGGAGCTTGTTGCGCACTAGCGATGTGGGACAAAAAAAATTACCGCGATCGCTCCAATGATGCACTGTTGATTTCGCCGCTCGTGGGCTGCGCTGGTGCTCGTGGATTGCGCCGTGGAGCTCGCGGAGAATGCCCAGCGTCCGTGGAGAACGCCCAGCGTCCGTGAAGCTCGCCCGTGGACTGCGCGTGGACTGCCCGTGGACGTGCGTGGCCGTGGAGAACGCCACCGTGGAGGGCATGGGGAGGCTTGGCCATGCGCGTGGAAGAGGTGGCCGTGGGGAGGCTTGGCCATGCGCGTGGAAGAGGTGGCCGTGGGGAGGCTTGGCCATGCACGTGGAAGAGGTGGCCGTGCGTGGAGAAGTGGCTGCGCGTGGAGAAGTGGCCGTGGGGAATGCGTGGAGGAGGTGGCTGCGCGTGGAGAAAGCCACCGTGGAGGGCGTGCGTGGACGTGGAGAACGTGGACTGCCACCGTGGAGCTCCTTCTCCGGCTATGGACTGCACCACCGTGGAGAAAGTGGGCTGCATCACCGTGGAGTTCCTCCTCCGTTTGCCGCCAAAAAAAAACACCACCACCCGTCAAACCACCGCCGGAGCTTCTCCTCCGGCCAGGGACACCGCCGGCGTGCTTCCCGGCAAATTTCGGCGCCTCTGGAGGGCCATGGTCCACGGCCTATTCCGTGGACCGGCAGCCATGGCAGCCATGGCTGCCGGTGAACCAAATGCCAAATAAAAAAAAACAAGGACGAGCTGCTCCAAAAATCGTGCAGCATCAAAATGTGTGCAAAAATCTTAGAAAATTCATAACTTCTTCATTTCAAACCTGATTTAAGTACCGTTTGCGTCGTTGGATTCCATAAATCAAGCTCTACCTATTGGTGGGTTTCAATCTTATTAATTTTACCAATTCCATGATCATTAATTATAATTATTAAATGTTTTATTAATCATTTAAATGGGTGTGTGGTGCTTTGACTTGAAATATATTTTTTCATGAACGTACTCTAATTTCACACTTTTCAAAGATATTTTTAAAATAATTAGTTTTGCAAGAAAGTCCAAATTAATTATGAAATTAGGTTATTAAAAGAATGTTAGCACCAATAATTAACTAAAATACTTAAAATATCGTGCAAATCCATGATTTATCATATACCTTGCTAGATGTAGAGTAACCTAAAAAGATACCCTCATATGACTTTGCATCAAATTTACTCAGATTGTCCTTGCCATTGTTTAAAATGGAATAATGGCATCCAAAAATACGAAAATACTTAATTGATGATTTTCTACCTTTTCAAAGTTCATAAGGTGTTTTCTTTAAAAAAGGTCAGATTAAAACATGATTTAAAATATAGTAAGTAGTATTTATGGCTTCCCCCCAAAAATATCTAGGCAAATCATTTTCGTAAAGCATGGTACATGCCATTTATTCAAGAGTTCTATTTTTTCTTTCTACCACCCTATTTTGTTGAGGTGTCCTAGGTACAGAAAAGCTATGATGAATACCATTTTCATTACAAAACTTTTCAAAATCATAATTTTTAACTTCTATACCATGATCTCTTCATAAATAAATAATTGAAACACCTTTTTCATTTGAAACTCTCTTATAAAATTTAATGATTGCAGAAAAATTTCATCTTTATGAGCTAAAAACATGACCATGTAAAACGTAAGAAGTCATCCACAATAACTAGACCATACTTCTTACCGCTCAACTAGTTGTTCTAGTAGATCCAAGTGGTCTATATGAAGTAATTCTAGAGGTCTAGATATAAAGACAACTCCCTTAGGTTTGAAAGAGGATTTAGTTTGTTTTTCAAGTTGGCAAGCACTACAAATCTTGTCCTTCTCAAAACTAAGTTTTGACAAATCTTTTATGAGATTCTTTTTGTTAGGTTTTGAAAGCAAATGCATACTTGCATGTCCTAGTCTATGATGCTAAAGCCAACTAGTTTTATTGATCTTGGCTTCTATTACCACTAGGCATTGACCATTTTGCACTGGTAGATCATCAAGATCAACCATGTAAATATTGTCATGCCTATGACCAATAAACTTGATGCCATTATCATCAAAACTAGATACAATGCACATGAAAGACTCAAAAACTATCTAAAAATCTTTGTCACAAAATTGGCTAATACTAAGTAAATTATGCTTTAAACCATCAATAAGAAGAACATTATCTATATAAGTGGAGGGGGTGATATGGACTTTACTAATACCAACAATTTTGTCCTTTTCATTATCATTGAAGGTTACATTTCCACCATTTTGATATTCAAGAGATGAGAATTGCTCCACATCTTTAGTCATATGCCTTGAGCAACTACTGTCGAGGTACCATAATTTTTTTGTTGGTTGCGGACACACCTACAATAACAAAATAGGTGGAGACTTTAGGTACCCAAGTCATCTTAAGTCCTTTAGGGTTAGTAGATATGGTTCCTTTTGGAGCCCAAACTTTTCTAACTTAATTCAATTTTCTTTTGTTACACATATATGATTTATGTCCTACTTTGCCACAAGAATAAAAAATAATAGTAGATGAAGTAGGCATAAAAAGATTTTTGAAATATTTTTATTATTTTTGAGGTCTAAAACCTAATCCAGCTTTGTTGAAAATAGCTCTTTGATTATTTAAAAGCATGTTGAGTTTTTCAGAACTATAAGTAAATTTTTCAACAAAAGGTTTTACTTTTTCAAGTTCATCTTTGTACTTTTTATTTTCTTGCAAAAGCTCTTTGTTTTGTTTTACAAATTTTTCAGTAGTTGTGAAAGATTTATCCTTTTTCAAATCTTCTTTTTCTTTATCGAAAGAGATAATTCTATCAGTTAACTTTTTGTTTTCTAGAAGCAAGCAATCATTTTTTATCAAAGACTTATCATTTGTTTTAATCAACTCCAAATTTTGCTTTCTTAGTTCTTTGTTTTTCATTTTAAGTTTTTGATATTCAACTACTAATTCATCAAAAACATCATGCAATTCATCGTAAGTAAATTCATTTTCAAATTCAGATTCTACCTCATCATCGTTAGCCATCAAGCAAAAATTTGTGACCTCTTGCTGCTCTTCATTGAAACTCAAGTCCTCACTCTTGTTCCAGGTTGCCATCATCGCTTTCTTTCTTAATTTCTTTCTGCTCTTCTTCAACAAGGGCCAATCTATCTTGAAATGGCTGGGATTTTTGCACTTGAAGCAAATGGGTTGCTCTCTTTCCTTCTCTTTTTCTTTCTCTTTGCTAGGCTCTCCCTTTTGAGGCTTCTTTTTAAAATTATACTTTTTCTTTCTCATGAACTCTTGAACTTTCTTGAGATGAGAGCCATTTCATCTTCATCATCTTCCTCATCGGAATCATCACCCGAATCATCATTGGTTGTGGACTTAAATGCTATGGTCTTCTTCTTTTTGTCATTGTCCACAACCTTTTATTTTAGTGACAGCTCATATGTCATCAGAGATCCTAGAAGCTGCTCAAGAGGTAGATTGTTGACATCCTTAGCTTCTTCAATTGCTATCACCTTTGGATCCTATGATGAAAGAAGTGACCTAAGAATTTTTTTCACCAATTTAGCATTAGAAATAACTTTACCTAAGCTTCTCATGCCATTTACAATGTTAGTGAATCTAGTGTACATTTCACTAATAGATTCAGATGGTTCCATTCTAAATATTTCATATGTATGAATGAGCATGTTAACTTTGATAGTTTTCACTTGATGAGTACCCTCATGTGTAACTTCAAGTGTATCCCATATTTTCTTGGTGGAGAGACAATTTGAAATTCTATTGAATTCACTTGGGTCTAATGCATAAAATAATAAGTTCATAGCCTTGTCATTAAGCTCAACTTGCTTAATGTCATTCTCATCCAAATTATCTTCCAATTTGGGAGTGGGAATGCCATTAATCAAGGTAGTAGGCTGATGAGGACCTTTAAAAATAGTCCTCCAAATATTATAATCAATGGCTTGAATGTAAATGCGCATGCAAGTTTTCCAATATGTATAATTTGTGCTATTGAATAGTGGGGGATGGTTTGAGGCTTGACCCTCAACAATTCCAACACCTATTTGGGTTGCCATTAGATCTTTGACTCAAGATCATTAGACCTACATGTTGAGTACCAAGCTCTAATACCACTTGTTGCCCAGCATAACAACCCAAGAGGGGGGGTAAATTTGGTTTCTTAAAAAAATTAAAGCAAATATGTGCCGCACTTTAAAGTATTTGTGAAGCAATGCAAGTGAGCATACAATGAATAAGTTGCAAGCAATGAATATAAGTAGCAAATGCAAGAGAGTAAAGAGCACGCACACAAACACAAAGGTTTATAGTGGTTCAGTGCACACAAAGCACCACATCCACTCCCCAAGCTATCCCTTAGAAATTTCACTATAATCAACCTAGATTATAGCCAACTTGTATTCAAGTGGTGGGGGCACCGGGATCTGACACAGATTACTGGGTCCTATTTGGTTTACTGCTTAAGATATTGAGCCCTTAATAATGTGTCAAGTTTTGTAATAAAATTAGTCCAGTTGAGTTGAGTTGAGTCCTGTAATAAGTTGAGGCAAGAAGTCCAATTGAGTTGTCTCAACATCAGTATAGTCCAATTGAGTCCTATAAGTTTATGTTAAGTCCAATACAAGTCCAGTTTTATACAAGAGGAGGAGCACCAGCCAAAGCCTTCACCAGGCCCTCACAGAACAAAGCAAGCCCAAGTCCATGAAGCTCTACACATGAAGATTCCAGGAATATTCTTCCAAGCACCCAACCCAGGGTTTCCAACCCACTAGGAGGCCCATGCACCAAGCTCCTTGGAGGCTGCCCAAGGCCCATTAGAGGCCGCCACTTGCTACCCAAAAGTCCATGCCTAATCCACTTTGGCATCCAAGCCCAAGAAGAACACTTTGACCAAGTCCAAGAAGGAGAGGAGTCCACTTCTAACTAGGAGATTATGTTTTGTTTCTACTCAAATTGTGTACTCCTAGTTCTATGCAACTTTGTAATCCTTCTCCCTATCAAATTTTGTATTCCTATCCTAACTAGGAGAGGGCATGGGAACATTTATAAATACCCCACCCCTCCCCCTCTTGTAATAAACTTTTATTCATGAAATAAACTCTGGTGAAATTTTGTTAGATTGTGTTCTTGTGTTCTTCTTTGAAGTGAGTGTGAGTGTTACTTTTGAGCCCTAATCCATCCTAACCCTAGCCACCCAAATCACCTTCTTCCAAACCCTAATTTGCTCCAGGTGAAGGAAGCCCTAGCCATCCACACGCAAGGAGTCTTCTTCCACCTCCCAGCTGCCAGCATCAGCAAACCCTAATTCCATCTTCTTCCATCTTCCTTGAACCCTAATCCCTATTTTGTTTTCTTACTTTGTTTCTTCTGACCTCTGACATTTGCAGGATCCACGAAGTGTTCACCTCCAAAGAGAGAGGAGGCCCTCTTTGCCTCCTGGACTGAACCAAGATAGCTAACTGATCTGTGGAACAACAGGTTCATCTTCCAGGTGACAATCCAGACTATTGTGTGACCCCCGTCTTTGGTAGGATCTTCGAATCGTTGTTCGGTACAATCCTTCCCCCTCCTGATTTATGATCTATTGAAGGTACGCTATCCTAACCGGGGGTTTCTCAATCCTCGAGGTCCTTCTTTTATTATTTTGCATGAGTTCATATGCGGGTATGTTAGATCTTGTCATTACTAGTTTGCCTACAAGTCTTTAATTGATTTCGGGACTTTAGCCTCCAAATCAAATCTCTAAAAAAATAAAAAAAAATTTGTTACTATTTTTCTGAGTCTTAGGTTCATTCCACATTAGTTTGGTATTAGAGCAGGTTTACAATAGCTTGCATCTTCATCAAAACAACAAAAACATTCATATCTATTATTTTGTATCCTGTTACCTGCAGTAGGGGTCTGAGTTTTGGTCTATTGCATCATCTTAGGAATTTTACTTTTTGTTGAAATTTGAATTACATACTCTTTGATAAGTCCTAATAATTTTCATAATTTTTAATTATTTTTACAAGAAATAAAAACATAAAAAAAAATCTGTATCTTAAAAACCCTAACAGAAATTCTAATTTTCTGCACACCATCTGAAACACTAGGTATTGAATCATCTTGAATTTTTCTCTGTATTAAACTTGGTAGGGATCATCTACACTGTTAATTCTCTATTCCAATTTTTTTAATTTTTTTTTCTATATCGAAAATTATATCAAATCCTGCTTCAAATCAAACCTTAATTTTAGTTTCTGAGAATTCTGCATGCCTGACTGAACCAAATCTAATTCACTTCCAAACCCTACCTCACCCAAGCCCAAATTTTATTTGATAACTTAATCAACTTAAACATAATTTGCCACCTCATAAAAAGATAAAACTATTTTTTATTTTTCTGATTGTTATTAGATTACATCAGGTTGCATTGTGAGTTCATCATCTCATTCAATTAATCTTTAGGGCAATTTCCTATCTCAGATAAGGGTAGGATTTCATCACCTGTCTTGGGCCCAAAACAATCACCCAGCATCAGAATCCAAGCCTTAATTAAAATCAATTAGCAACCTAATTTGTTCTAGTGAGCTAGGGACACCAACAGGTCGGGTCTGAGTTGTGTGGATAAACTAGTGCACTTAATTTTTCAACTATTACTGAAAACTGGTGTTTAAGGCTATAGGTCCAGAGGCAAATGCCCTAAGTGGACTGGTGATTTTTAATTAGGACCTTGTCATAGGAAAGGGGAGCCTCCCACCACCCCACCTCTTACCTAGCCTGTGGAAAGATTAGTTGCCGAGTTAAGTGTAAGTTGAGTAGACCCATTCAATTTTAGCTCTAGGTCTAGCAAACTATAGTCCATAGTAACCTTGTGTGCTTGACTGCATCATAACACCTTGTCTGTTTGATTGCTTAACCACTAGACTAGGGACCCAATATCAACGGTCTAAATCCCAACCCAACTCAACCATGGAATCCAATCTTGAAGCTCTCATTAAGGCCATGAATGAGCAATTGATCACCCAAATAAACCAATCCAATACCCAATCCCAAAACCAGCTTGCCTAATATAAAACAAATGAATCATAGATTCGACCAAATCACCAATCGAATATCCAAGCAACCAATAGGCTTGACCAATTAACCAATAGGCTTAACCAAGTAGAGGATTGAATAGGAACCCTAGAAAGAACCCAAGAATCCAATACTGAACCTGATCCTGATTCACCCTGTTCCACTTCTCATAACCCTAGGAGAACCCAAAACCAGGACCAGTTTATGGAACCCAATCATCGGAGAGTCCAACACTAGGACCCATATCAGGAACCCAACCCTAGGAGAGTCCAAGACCATGACCCTATCCAAGAACCCAACCGTAGAAGGCCCCACCATGAAGTTTGTGATCAAGATGAGAGGGCCATGAGGAACATTAGGGTAGAGGCACCCACCTTTGATGGTAGTCTAAAACCAAAGGTCTATGTAGATTGGGTAGGAGACATGGATTATTATTTTGAATGGAATAACATGAGTGAAGAGATGAAGTATAAATTTGCAAAGATAAGGTTAATTCGTTAGGCTAGGCTACATTGGGCTAATCTTGATCATACTAGGAGACAACAAGCACTTCCTCCCATAACCACCTAGCGAGACATAAAATTGAAACTTAAGGAGAAGTACCTTCCTGAATCCTACAATCAGAAACTCCTAGACCAATGGAATAGGATACGTCAAGGGAATAGGTTAGTATTAGATTACATTGCCTAGTTTGATGATTATGTAGTAAGGTGTATTGAACCCGAATCTCTGGCATAGACCTTGTCTAGGTTTAGAACTGGATTACATGAAGATATCCAGAGAGAGCTGTATATGAGGAAGGTCACTGATTTAGAGAAAGCATACCAGATAGCTAGACATTATGAACAATTCCAGAGGGGACCTACATACCAGCGATCTGAGCCTATTAGGAACAATGCCCCTTTCCCAAAACCAAACCTAAGTCAGGTATACCAAGGTTGACCCAATCCCAACCCAGTCTGAGTCAACCCCAACCTAGTTAGATCGAACCCCAATCCAGTCTGACCGAACCCTAACCCAATTCGACCTAATCCTAACCCACTTCGACCCAACCCTAACTCGAGTCAATCTAGTTCTAGCAATTCTGCACAATTTAGGACTGATAAGGGTAAGGCACCCGCATTTTAGAAAGCCCCAAGTCCCAGCCCCAATGCTTGCTTTCAAAGACAGGTAGGTGAACTCTTTAGAAAAGGGCTTATTAGGGAGAGCTTAAGTCCTTGTGCTGTACCGGCACTATTAACCCCTAAGAAAGATGGCACGTGGTGAATGTGTGTCGATAGTCGTGCAATAAATAAGATCACTGTGAAGTATAGGTTTACCATCCCCATATTGGACTATATGTTAGATATGATGGCCGGTGCAACCATCTTTTCAAAAATTAATCTTAAGAGTGGCTATCATCAGGTTAGAATTAGACCAGGGGATGAGTGGAAGACTTCTTTTAAAACCAAGGATGGTCTGTTTGAATGGGTTGTAATGCCATTTGGGTTGTCCAATGCCCCTAGCACCTTTATGAGAATTATGACCCAAGTCCTAAGGATGTTCATAGGAAAATTTGTAGTGGTTTATTTTGATGACATTCTAATCTATAGTAGGACAAAGGAAGACCACTTGGATCAATTAAGACAAATTTGCCAGACCCTTAGGAAGGATAATCTCTATGCCAATTTAAAGAAGTGTGATTTCATGATCCATAGAGTTGTCTTCCTAGGATTTGTGGTGACCCCTGACGGAGTGTCAGCTGATCCTGAAAGGTTAGATCTATAGTAGAGTGGTAGTACTCACTCGTGTCCATGAGGTACGTAGTTTCCATGGTCTAGCCATTTTTTATAGGAGATTTATTAGGGGATTGAGCACCATAGTGGCACCCATAACTGATTGTATTAGGAAGGGCAATTTTGAATGGACTAAAGCAACTGATAAAGCCTTCCTAGAAATCAAGAGTAAGATAACACAAGCACCAATCTGAGGTTACCTCATTTTTCTAAAGTCATTGAGGTAGCTTGTGATGCATTGGGAGTAGGCATAGGAGGAGTTCTGAGCCAAGAAAATCATCCAGTAGCCTTTTTTAGTGAAAAACTTAATGAGGCTAAGCTTAAATACTCAACCTATGATAAGGAATTTTAAGCGGTAGTACAAGCCCTTAGATACTGGAGACATTATTTACTATCCTAGGAGTTTGTACTTTACTCTGACCATGAAGCACTCCGATTCCTAAACTCCTAGAAAAAGTTAAACCCTAGGCACACCAAGTGGATAGAGTTTATACAAGCCTATACCTTTGTACTGAAACATCATGCTGGAATCAAAAACAAGGTAACAGATGCCCTTAGTCAACGTGCCTTGCTGTTAAACACTGTTAGCACTGAAGTCATTAGGTTCGATCGATTGAAAGGAGAATATGAGACATGTCCAAACTTCAGTGAAATTTTCCAATCCCTTGCCCAAGGACCATCTAGTATCCATAGTGAATACACTCTTCAAGGTGGTTATCTATTTGAAAATAATAGACTATGTATTCCCAGGACTTCAATTAGAGAATTCTTAGTCTGGGAAACCCATGTTGGAGGCCTTGCTGGTCACTTTGGTAGAAACAATACTATCTTAGCTGTAGAGGACCAGTTCTTTTGGCCTAGTTTAAAACGGTATGTTGCTAACAAAGTGTCAAGGTGTCGAACTTGTGCTATTGCAAAACAGTAGAAGCAAAACACTGATTTATATACCCCTTTTCCCATACCAGATCGTCCATGGCAGGACCTTAGCATGGACATTGTGTTAGGCCTACCTAAGATCCTAAGGAAACATGATTCCATATGTGTAGTGGTCGATAGGTTTTCAAAAATGGCCCATTTCATATCGTGCTCTCAAACTTTTGATGCATCCAAAGTAGCCCATCTTTTCCTATACCATGTGGTTAGGTTACATGGCCTTCCTAAGACTATAGTGTCAAATAGAAATGTTTGTTTCACCAGTTAGTTCTGGAAGATCCTTTGTCACTTATTAGGAACCAAACTCAAATTCTCCACAGCCTACCACCCTCAGATTGACGGCCAAACCGAGGTAGTGAACTGAAGCTTAGGAAATCTACTCAGATGCCTTGTAGGTGAACATACCGAGAATTGGGACCATCTTTTATCCTGAGCCAAATTTGCTTACAACAGTTCTGTTAATAGGTCCATAGGAAAAAGTCCATTTGAGGTTGTTCACAGCTACTGACCAAATAAACCTCTTGTTGCCCAGGTGGCTTCCCAAGAGGGGGGTGAATTGGGATTTGAAAAACTTTTCACAATTATGTGCACTTTGAAATTCTTTTGTGTTGTGGTGCAATATGCAATGCGGAAGTAATTAAGTAAAAGCAATAAAGCAATAAAGCACAATCACAAACACCAAGAAATAGAGTGGTTCAGAGCAACCAGCTTTTACGTCCACTATCAAAGCACTACTTGGGATTTCCATTATATTCCCCAACCGGAATACAGTTGGATTGTTTTACCAGGCTCACAATCCAAACCTATACACCTTGGTTTTACTGGGATCACCAAAGAAATCCTAACACCCTTTGGTTTTAAACGGGATTACTAAAGAAAACCCAAACACTTGGTTTTAGATCGGGATCACTAAGAACCCAACTTAGGTTTTACAAGGTTCACCTAAAAACCTTCAACTCTCTCTTAAGACACAACCCCTTGCTGTTCATAGAGAGTAAGCAAGAATAAAGGAATGATAAATATGCAACTACAACAAACCAAGTTTGTATAAATGTTCCCGATGTAGATCAAGATGAAGTCAAGCCTTGAATGCTCTTGAATGCTCTTCAAGCTACTTCTTCCCTTCTTTAATGAGTGGATTCAATGATGGAGTAGAGTTGTTGAAGCTTTGAATCCTACTTGAATGCTCTTTGAAGTAGGTAGTTAAGTGACTTGAAAGCTCTTTGATTTATCAAGAAAATTCAACAATGATGCTCAAATAATTGTTTAAACCTTCAAAAATAATCCCTTTTATAGTTTTTCATAAGATATGGCCATTGTAGGACCTTGGGATTCCTGAAATGGCCGTTGGAGATAAAATGGAATTCAGATTTCAACTTCATCAACTAGTTATTGGAGTGCAGAAAACGGCTCCACGAGTCGGCTCGAGTTCCAGGAGTCGGCTCGATGTCTTAGACAGGCCAAAATAATTTTCTGTGGGAGCCGGCTCTTCTGGCTGGAGTCGGCTCTTTCCTTCAGTCAAGTCAAAACCATGATGCCTACAGTCGGCTCTTAGAGGCAGAGTCGGCTCGGATTCTCAGAACTTCAAAATACATGACTCTGGAAGAGTCGACTCTTGGGGCAGGAGTCCGCTTGAGATCTCAGGCTTCAGAAAATTACATTCTTCCATGAGTCGGCTCTTAGGATGGGAGTCGGTTCTTGATATAGAAACACTAAAACTTCCTCCGTGCCATGCCGAGTCAGCTCTTGATCCAAGAGTCAGCTCTTGCAAATCTTTAAAAAATGCTTCAAGCTTCTCAAAAAATCTTCAACATTGAATCAACTAGAAGCTAATCTATATACTTTATAATTTTTATAATTTTTCAGCCCTTTTACAAGATTACAAGATTGATAAGTTTAGGGCTTTTACAAGTTCAAGCTCATAAATCTTTATACATAATTGAATTACCCTCAAATCAGTTTGAAAACCATTTTACACTTAAGGTAACCAATTTCCTGCAAAACTTCTTAAATAATTGAAAAGAATTAGTTCCAAATACATGCTCCAATATTTTGTGATTATCAAAATCATTCCAGGGGTCAACAATCTCTCCCTTTTTGATGATGACAAAACACTGGGCATGATTAAAAATTAAAACACTTTACAATTGCAGTACATTCAAAGTTGTGTGTTATCAACACTATGTATCACAATGTATCAAATGTATCATATGTATAAAACTGAATATTATAAAGTATCATATGTATCGATACATTGAGTTTTCCATATCAAATGAACAATGTGTATTGAGATATGATGTATCGACACAAAATGTTTCAAGAGTATTAATATGTATCGAAACTTATGAAACTACCAAACATTTGAAGTGAATTTCATGAAAATATTTGAAGTAAAGCTCCCCCTTACTATTCTTTATAAATTTTATCAAATTTTCATGAATCATTCCAATTTTCATTTCAACATTCATATTTTCATAACAATTAACATCCATATATCATTTTCATACATACAATCTCCAAAGTATCATAACCTTTTCAAATTTCAAACATTCATCAAACATTCATATCATAGCTTTCTCATGGATAGCTTTTTCATGCACAATCTCCATTCTCCCCCTTTTTGTCATCAACAAAAGGCACATGAGAGAATAAATATTAATAATAGTTTAATGATAACAAGAATGGACATGCATCATAACAAGTGATGTATATATATATAAAGCAAGTCAGTACATAGCATATGTAATACTTTACAGATGTGCCATGGCACGACAAAATAGTATCACACTAATCAAAATACAACAAGATAGAGTCCCAAAACATCAGTATAAAAAGCCTAAACATCAAAATGATGGGCTAGAAACATCAGTATTAGGTTCTTCCTCATCAGAGGAGGAACCAACCTCTAGGATACCTGGACTAGGTTTGAACTTGGGGAACCTAGGTAGAAGATCCCTAATCCTAGTCCTAGTAGGAGTAGATGTCCTAGTCACTTTAGTTTTAGCTTTAACATTGGCTTTGGACTCTAACGATATAACAATGGTGTAGGTCTGGTAGACGGTGGATCAAAAGATAGTGCCAAGGTGCTGGTGGTCGAAAGTATCTTGGTAGCCGGAGTCTGTCCAACATCAACAGATCCAGTAGCCTCTACACCAACCTCGGGCTCAACATCAGCAGGTGTGGTGTGAGAAGGTACATCACTAGAATGTGTCACCTGTGCCTGCTCTCCATCAATGCTAGTTCCAGTGCCAGGTGATGTGGAAGTCGAACGTACATGCTGTCTCAATATAGTCATAACATCACGAAACCTCACTACATCTCGGAATGGAGTAGAGCAATCCTGCTCTCAGTATCTGACCTGAGACATGCTATCTCCTCCAAGACTATCTGAAATCTATCCTCTGTATCAGGTCTAGCAGTAGTAGGAGTCTTGACTGGTGACTGAGGTGTAGTAGGAGCTGGCTCAGATGGTCCAGTCTCATTAGTCTGTGCCTCAGTCTCCTCATCATGTCCCTGAGTAGCCTATGCATCATCATCTGAATCCTCTAATGTGCTATAGGAACACCTGATGTCTTCCTGATCAAATTTCCATCAACTTTAACAAATTCCATCCTGGTAAGGGATTTCATAGTGTACCTATCGATGTGAAGTAGTAGTCGGCAGTCCTCTCTAGTCAGATCAACATGGGCATCCTGGAATAACAGTGTAAACACCATCACGTAAGGCAAGCAAGCCCGTGCCCTATGTGCTACCTCCCTCATCTGAGATATCATAATAAATGGCAGGTTGAGGGGTTCCCCCTCAATCAGTTGCCTCATAAACATAAGGTCTCTCTCTCTGACCCAGTCGAATCTCCCCGTTCGGGATAAGAAAATCCTGCTAATGATATTGTGCAACAGCATCATTTTCAATGAAAGCTGATTTGCGCTCACATGTATAATGCCCTTCACATTAGTCCTTTCCAATATAAGTCTGAGGGTCTTTTGTTTTTCTTTCAAAACCAAGTAACACTCTCATTCCTTTGGTATATTCAGTACACTTGAAAGCTTCTGCTCACTTATCTCTATGTGCTTCCCTTTTACTGTTCCTTCTAAGTGAAAGGCTCCCAATGACATGTTCTCAAAAAACTGATGAGCTAGATTTGGATATGTTGGAACATTCAGCAAACAAAAGTCTTTCCATCCTGGTTTTTCAAGCTAATCACTTATATGAAGTTGTTCTTGCTCCAGAAAGTTAAAATCTATACATCTACCTAGGGTTACCTATCGATTTTCCATATGGATTACTTGCCGGGGTGCTTGAAGCTCTTCTTCCTGCTCAATAGCTTGTTCTTCTTCCAGAATTGAAGTGTCTAACCGCCTCTTGGTCCTCCGTTCTTCCATGACAGTCCGAACTACCCTTTTTGCTTTCTTTGCCACAGCCTTGCGAGGTGCCATTGTGCTAAGATTGAAGGATTGGAGGGATTTGAGAGGATTTTTGGAAGGTTTCTTAGAGTGAGTGTGGAGTTAGCTAGGAGAGAATGGTCAAAACCTAAAAATACAATGAATAGGAAACACATAAACCCTATTTAAAAAGGTTCGGCCTGACCTTTGAATCGGTTCGTCGAGAGCCCAAATAACTCGAGTCGGTTCGAGCGAAAAACCAATCTAAAGGTCAAAATAGGTCAAACTCGGTTTCTAAAGGTTTCTTGAACTTAAAATAGGTTGTCCTATGCTCTAAAGAAAAATTTGAAATCTCTAGATAATTTTTTCTTAATTTTCAAAAATTAGGTCAAACAGGTTCAGAATGGGTCACATAGCCCTAATTCTCCTCTGATTTTCTCAAATCTATCTAGACTTAATGGTTTAGTAAAAATATCCGCTAGTTGGTTTTCAGCTGGAACAAATTCTAGTTCAACAACATTGTTTAAAACATGATCACGAATAAAATGATGTCGAATTTCAATGTGCTTAGTTCGTGAGTGCTGACTTGGATTTTTAGATAAATTAATAGCACTAATATTGTCACATTTAATAGGAATTTTAGATTGGACAACACCATAATTTTCTAGTTGTTGCTTGATCCATAACACTTGAGCATAACAGCTCCAAGCAGCCACATATTCTGCCTCAGCAGTAGATAGTGCTATAGAGTTCTATTTACGACAGTGCCAATAAATCAAGTTAACACCTAGAAATTGACAAGTGCCACTTATGCTCTTTCTATCTATTTTTCATCCTCCATAATCAGCATCAGAATAACTAATTAACTTCAATGATGTGTGTTTAGAATACCATAAGCCTAAATTAAATGTACCTTTCAGATATTTAATAATTCTCTTAACAGCCATGATGTGGGATTCTTTAGAATTAGATTGAAAATGTGCACATATACAAATACTAAATAGTATATTAGGTATACTAGCTGTCAAATAAAGTAATGAACCAATCATACCTCGATACAGCTTTTGATCAACATTTGTGCCATTTTCATCTTTGTCAAGTCTACATGCAGGACTCATTGGTGTTCCACATACTTTGCTTGATTCCATGCCAAATTTCTTGATTATCTCCTTGATGTACTTTGCCTAGTTGATCAGGATACCTTCTTTAGTTTGTTTGATTTGATGTCCAAGAAAGTAACTCAGCTCACCAATCAAGCTCATTTCAAATTCTCCATGCATTAGCTTTGCAAAATCTTGACACAAGGATTCATCAGTAGATCCAAAGATAATATCATCAACATATATTTGAACTACTAAGATATCATTATTCTTTCTTTGAATAAATAGTATAGTGTCAACACTACCTCTTACAAAATTATTAGCAATCAAAAACTTACTTAATCTATCATACTAGGCTCTAGGTACCTATTTCAAACCATATAAAGCTTTATTCAGTTTGAAAACATGATTTGGGAAAGTATGATCAATAAAACCTGGTGGTTGCTCAACAAAAACTTCTTCAGATAAAAAACCATTCAAAAAAGCACTCTTTACATCCATTTGAAATAATTTAAAGTTCATAAAGCATGCATATGCTAGTAACAATCTAATGGCTTCTAATCTAGCTACTGGTGCATAAGTTTCATCAAAATCTATTCCTTCTTCTTGATTATATCTTTGTACAACCAATCTAGCCTTATTTCTAATTACATTTCCATCTTCATCTAGTTTATTTCTATAAACCCACTTAGTGCCTATAACAGGATGATCATTCAGTCTTTCAACTAGGATCCAAACATTATTTCTCCTAAATTGGTTTAATTCATCATGCATTGCTAACATCCAATTTGAGTCAGTTTCAGCTTCTTCTATATTGTGTGGTTCTACATGTGAAACAAAAGCAATTAAATCATGTGCATCTCTATGTGCAGATCTAGTTTTAATACCTTGAGATGGGTCTTCTATAATTAATTCTTTAGGATGTGATTGTACATACCTCCATTCTTTAGGTATATCATCATGCTTTTTACTCACCTCTTTTTCATGTGGTTCACTTGATTGTTTGTCTTTAATGGTCAAGTCTTTCATTCCATGTTCTAAAGTACATGCATCATCATCAGCAAAATCTTCGTTTCTCGAAGATGTAATGTCAGATTCATTGAAAATAACATAAACAGATTCTTCAATAGTCAAAGTTCTTTTATTGAAAACTCGATAGGCTTTACTATTTAAAGAATATCCAAGAAAAATAGCCTCATTGGATTTTGCATCAAATTTACCAAGATTGTCTTTTCCATTGTTAAGAACAAAACATTTGCATCCAAAAACATGAAAATATTTAATATTTGGTTTTCTATTATTCCAAAGCTCATAGAAGATTTTTCTGATAATAGGTCTAATCAAAACTCTATTTAAAATATAGCATGCGGTATTCACAGCTTCTACTCAAAAGTATTTTGGAAGATTTCCTTCACAAAGCATTGTTCTGGACATCTCTTCCAAAGTACGATTCTTCCTTTCTACAACATCATTTTGCTGTGGTGTTCTAGGTGCAGAAAAGTTATGATCAATACCGTGCTTTGTGCAAAAATGATCAAAATGCTGATTTTCAAATTTGGTGCCATGATCACTACGAATTGAAATGATAGATAAATTTTTCAAATTTGTAACTTTTTTGTAAAACTTTTTGAATGCATTAAAAGTTTCATCTTTATGTGCAATAAACAAAACCCATATGTATCTTGAAAAGTCATCTACAATCACAAGTCCATATTTCATACCACCTAGGCTGGTAGTCCTAGTAGGTCCAAATAAGTCCATGTGAAGTAGCTCTAAGGGTCTAGTTGTAGAAACAATATTTTTTGATTTAAAACTCCCCCTAACTTATTTTTCTAACTGACATGCATCACAAACATAATCAAAATTGATTTTAAATTTAGGCAAACCTTTGACTAAGTCCTTTGAAATCAGTTTAGCTATTGTGTCCATACTAGCTTGACCAAGCTGCCTATGCCATAATAAACTTGATTCCTTGCTCTTGTCATTCATTGCTACAAGACTTGTATTACTTGACATAGCTAGATCATTAAGATCTACTACATAAATATTACCAAGTCTGTGTCCAATGAATTTAGTACTAGAGTCAAGTGGGTCAACTACTATACACATTGATGACTTGAAGAATACATTAAAACCAATGTTACATAGCTGACTAATACTTAAAAGATTATACTTTAACTTTTCTACAAGTAACACATTTTTAATAAAGATAGAAGGAGTAATTTTGGTTTTACCAATACCGATTATCCTTCCTTTTTGATTATCACCAAATGTTACCATTCCACCATCCTTTTGTTCTAGGATGAAGAATTGATCAATATCACCCGTCATGTGTCTTGAATAGCCGCTGTCCAGATACCATCTTTTTTTTATACTTGTGGCTGCAAGACATCCCTGCAAAACAATCATTTAGCAAATTTAGGTACCTAAGCTCTCTTGGGTCCTTGCAAGTTAGTGGAAATGGTTCCTTTTGGAATCCAAACTTTCTTAATTTTTTTTTGTCATTGTGTTTCAAATAACATTCAAAAGCTTTATGACCAATGTTGTTACATGCATAGCATACAATCTTTGAATTTGAATAATAACCATGAGATGATGCAAATTTAGGTCTATCTTATTTTGAGCTAATGAACTTAGGAGCATATGAAGCAGAAGCTGAAAATTTGTTTGAAATAGAGCCTTTATAACCAATTCCAAATTTATTATTTATTTATTTTTTATCTTTTAAAATTAATTCAAGTTTGTTAGAACTTAGGGTTAATTTTTCAACTAAGGGTTTCAATTTTTGAACTTCTTTCTTTAGGTCACCATTTTCATTTTTCAAATCCTTATTTTTCTCAAAAAGCTCTTCTTTTTCAAACTAAACAACTTTGAGTCTTTCACAAACTAAGTTTAGTTCTCTTTGTAAAATTTTGTTTCTTTCACAAAATTCATTTTTATCTTTTTCACATACATCACATTGATTTTTTAAATTCCTCATTTTTAAGCCAGCTTTTTTGTATTCTACCAATAATTCACAAAAAGTATTATGCAATTCATCATAAGTGAATTCTAAATTAGGTTCAGAAGTATTTACCTCATCCTCCAAACCCATAAGATAGATTTGTGCAGTTTTTGTTATCTCTCCATCCTCTTCAGTGGATGTAGTTTCATCACTATCACTCCAAGCAGTAAGCATTGTCTTCTTCTTCTTTTTGGTGAATATCTTTTTCTTCACTTCAGGATAATTAGGACGGATGTATCCTGGCTTCTCGCATCCATAGCAAATAGGTACTTGATCTTTATCTTTTTCTTTATCTCTTTCTTTTTCTTTTCCAAAATCACCTTCTATAATGCTTTCTCCATCTGTTTGTTTTTCTTCTACCCATGAATATTTTGAATTTCTTCATGAATAGGGCAATTTCATCATTTCCTAGATCATCATCATCTGATGAATCAGATTCTTCATTCTTATCTTCCATAATAGCTTTAAATGCAATGGCCTTCTTTCTTTTTATATCTTCCTCGGTTCTTTGTTGCATAGCAAATTCATGCATGATCAAGAATCCAAGCAGTTCATCCAATGGCAGTGTATTTAAATCCTTTGCTTCTTGGATTGCTATCACTTTGGCTTCCCACTTATCTGGTAAAGATCTTAAAACCTTTTGGACAAGATCAGCATTAGAATAAGTTCCACCAAGACTCTTGAGACCATTTATGATATCAGTAAAACAAGTATACATTACAGATATAGTCTCACTAGGATCTATCTTAAATAGCTCATAATTATGTACAAGAAGATTAATTTTTGATGTTTTAACTTGAGAAGTGCCTTCATGTGTGATTTCTAGTTTGTCCCAAATTTCTTTAGCAGAATTGCAAGTTGAAATTCTGTTAAACTCATTTGGATCCAAAGTACAATACAATAGGTTCATTGCTTTGGCATTCTGTTTAGCTAATTTCATATCATTCTCGTCCCAATCCTCTTTCGATTTGGGAACCTCTACATCATTTACTTTAATTATGGGTGTGTGAGGTCCTTTCATAATAATCTTCCATAAGTGAAAATCTATGGCTTGAATGTATATTTTCATTCTTGCCTTCCAATAAGTGTAATTAATTTTGGTGAAAAGTGGAGGTCTATTTGTGGATTGACCTTTGGCCAATGAAGTGCTCATTGGATGTGCCATATGTCTTTACTCCAAGTAACTTTCAGAGACTCTGCTTTGATACCACTTGTTGCCCAGGTGGCTTCCCAAGAGGGGGGTGAATTGGGATTTGAAAAACTTTTCACAATTATGTGCACTTTGAAATTCTTTTGTGTTGTGGTGCAATATGCAATGCAGAAGTAATTAAGTAAAAGCAATAAAGCAAGTAAAGCACAATCACAAACACCAAGAAATAGAGTGGTTCGGAGCAACCGGCTCCTACGTCCACTACCCAGCACCACTTGGGATTCTACTATATTCCCCAACCGGAATATAGTCGGATTGTTTTACCAGGCTCACAATCCAAACCTATACACTTTGGTTTTACCGGGATCACCAAAGAAACCCAACACACACCATTTGTTTTAAACGGGATTACCAAAGAAAAACCCAAACCTTGATTTTAGACCGGGACCACCAAGAACCCAACTTAGGTTTTACAAGGTTCACCTAAAAATCTTCAACTCTTTCTTAAGACATGGCCCCTGCTATTCTTAGAGAGTAAACAAGAATAAAGGAATGATAAATATGCAACTACAACAAACCAAGTTTGTATAAATGTTGCCGATGTAGATCAAGATGAAGTCAAGCCTTGAATGCAATTCAATGCTCTTCAAGCTACTTCTTCCCTTCTTTAATGAGTGGATTCAATGATGGAGTAAAGTTGTTGAAGCTTTGAATCCTACTTGAATGCTTTTTTGAGGTAGGTAGTTGAGTGACTTGAAAGCTCTTTGATTTTTCAAGAAATTCAACAATAATGCTCTAATAATTGTGTAAACCTTCAAATATAATTCCTTTTATTATTTTTCATGAGATATGGCCGTTGTAGGGCCTTGGGATTTGTGAAATGGCCGTTGGAGATGAAATGGAATTCAATTTCAACTTCAGCAACTAGCCGTTGGAGTGCAGAAAACGGCTCCACGAGTCGGCTCGAGTTCCAGGAGTCGGCTCGATGTCTCAGACAGGCCAAAACAATTTTCTATGGAGCCGGCTCTTCTAGCTGGAGTCGGCTCTTGCCTTCAGTCAAGTCAAAACCATGAATGCCAAGAGTCGGCTCTTAGAGGCAGAGTCGGCTTGGATTCTCAGAACTTCAAAATATATAACTCTGGAGGAGTCGCTCTTAGGGCAGGAGTCGGCTCGAGATCTCAGGCTTCAGAAAATTACATTCTTCCATGAGTCGGCTCTTAGGATGGAGTCGGCTCTTGATATAGAAACACTGAAACATCCTCCATGCCGTGCCACCACTAGTCAGCTCTTGATCCAAGAGTCAGCTCTTGCAAATCTTTAAAAATGCTTCAAGCTTTCAAAAAATCTTCAACATTGAATCAACTAGAAGCTAATCTACATACTTTATAATTTTTACAATTTTTTAGTCCTTTTACAAGATTACAAGATTGATAAGTTTAGGGCTTTTACATGTTCAAGCTCATAAATCTTTATACATAATTGAATTACCCTCAAATCAGTTTGAAAATCATTTTACACTTAAGGTAACTAATTTCCTGCAAAACTTCTTAAATAATTGAAAAGAATTAGTACCAAATACATGCTCTAATATTTTATGATCATCAAAATCATTTCAGGGTCCAACACCTCTTGATTTGATCCCCTGCCCTTGCATGCACAAGTTTCTGAGTCTGCTGAGTCTTTTACACAGCATGTTTGGGAGTTGCATAAGAAATTAGTCAAAAGATAAACATAAGTAATGAAATCTATAAAACTTGGCTAATTCTTGAAAATGAGCTAAAGATTTTCTGTAAGGGATTATGTGATGATCAGGGTTAGGCCTGAGCAGTTCCATCCATGGACCGTAAAGAAATTACATGCTCATGAAGCTGGATCGTTCAAAATAATAAAGAGAGTTGGATCCAATGTCTATGTGCTCAAGTTGCCACCCGAATTAGCTATTTGTTCCACCTTCAATATTTCAGACCTTGTGGAGTACCGGAGCCAGCAATGATACCTAGGAAGCCCTTTGGACCTATCCTTTTCCTTGAAAGTGAACCCATCCCAAAGTGTCCACCTAACACTAGACTAATAGTGAGGAAAGGATTGAGTGCATCCTAGATGATCAAGCCATCTGTACCCGGAACACATTCTATCAATGGTATTTGGTCCGATGGCAAGGTCGGCCACCTGAATTCGAGGACTTGTGGATCACCTGAGAGGATCTGCAGTTTCTCAACCCAGACTTCTTGAGCAATATGAGAGCCGCATTGACCGTACTCCATGGGTCGAGTTCCTCCCACCCCGTGAGAATTGGTGGGGGCACCAGGATCTGACATAGATTATTGGCCCTATTTGTTGTTTACCGATTAGGGTTTTGAGCCCTTAATAATATGTCAAGTTTTGTAAAAAATTAGTCCAGTTGAGTTGAGTTTGAGTCTTGTAAAAAGTTTAGGCAAGAAGTCCAATTGAGTTCTCTCAACATTAGTCTAGTCCAATTGAGTCATGTTAGTTTATGTTAAGTCCAGTACAAGTCCAGTTTTATACAAGAGGAGCACCAGCCAAAGCATTCACCAAGCCCTCGCAGAATAAAGCAAGCCCAAGTCCATGAAGCTCCACATAAAGATTCCAGGATATTCTTCCAAGCACCCAGCCTAGGTTTCCAGCCCACTAGGAGGCCCATGTGCCAAGCACCTTGGAGGCCGCCCAAGGCCCATTAGAGGCCACCCCTACTGCCCAAAAGTCCATGCCCCAATCCCACTTTGGCATCAAAGCCCAAGAAGAGCACTTTGACCATGTCCAAGAAGGAGAGGAGTCCACTTCTAACTAGGAGATTATGTTTTGTTTTTCTACTCAAATTGTGTACTCCTAGTTCTATGCAACTTTCTAATCCTTCTCCTTATCAAATTTTGTATTCCTATCCTAACTAGGAGAGGGCATGGGAACATCTATAAATACCCCACCCCTCCCCCTCTTGTAATAAACTTTTATTCATGAATTAAACTTTGATGAATTTTGTTAGATTGTGTTCTGTGTTCTTCTTTGAAGTGAGGTGATGTTACTTATGAGCCCTAATCCATCCTAACCCTAGTCGTCCAAAGCACCTTCTTCCAAATCCTTATCTACCCTAAGTGAAAGAAGCCCTAGCCATCCACAAGCAAGGAGTCTTTGATGGGGACCCGAACCCATCCGGGGTTTCTTTTCTTTTTCTAGATTTTTTATTTTTTAGTTTAAAAATACTTATTCCAACTATTCCTCTTATTCCAATTCTTACCTTATCCCGAAGTTATTCCCAACTTATTCCAGATCTATTCCTATCTTCTTCAACCTCCGGGAAATCATAGAGAGTTCATTTTTCTGATTTTTTTTGCCCCACCGTCCCCGATCCGCTGTTCCCGACCCCTGGCCGCCCCCGCTAGACCACCGACGATGCTCGCTGGCCCCCGCCCTCGCCGGAGAAGCCGCCATCGCCACCCATGCCCGTAGGATGATGAACGGACGTGGAGGCGTGTCCGCCCACCTGCAGCCGTGCTGCCTTGTACCGTCGCCTGCATGCTGCCCGCCGCCCGCCGGCCCCCACTCGCCCCAGTGGGGTCCGCTGCCGCCCATGACCGTGGAAGACGAACGGATGCAGGAGGCATCCGTCCGCCCATGCATCCATGTGACGCCGCCGCCGTGCTGCCCCACCACCGTCGCCTGCCCGCCGGTGCGCCGTCGTGCCACCGTGCCGCCCCACCGCCGCCCGCTGGGCCGGCCATCGGAGATCCCCCCTATGGCTTGGTTGAGAGAAGCTTTGGCACACTTCTCAAAGCACCCCAAGGAAAGGCTATTCTGCATGATTTTGGAGCTACACGATTTTCAGAGCACATGATCTTCAGGGCCGCACGATTTCCAAAGTAGAGGGAGATTCAAAATTCAAATAACATGAATTTATTTGGTATTTTTTTCATGATTGTAATGTGGGTTAAAATGGAAATTTGGGATTTGGGTTTTGAATTGAATTCAAATCATTTGAATTTGAATTCAAATCATTTTGAATTTGAATCAAATCATTTTTTGATTTGAATTCAAATCATTTTGAATTTGAATTCAAATCATTTTGAATTTGAATTCAAATCATTTTGAATTTGAATTCAAATCTAGGAAGGATTTTAGGGGATTTTATTTTTGAATTTCAAAAGATATATGGGCATCTATAATACCCATACTCCTCTTGTAATAAACTAGTTGATGAAATGAATTTTTGAGAGTGTTTTTTCCACTTGTGTGTGGTTATGGGCTGAGGCCCGTTTGCCTTCATCCTTCGGGACATCGAGGGTGTGAGGCCCCAACTTGCCTTCGTCCTTCGGACGTCGAGGGTGTGAGGCCCCAGGTATCTCCATTCTTTTCTCCCATCTTCATGTCTCTCCCTGTTTTCCCTCGTGACCTTGAGATTCATCATAGCGACTCCAAGTATCGAGGATGGCGTACTGCCTTAGAGGTGAGAGGTCTTTTCGTTAGGATGAGTCCCAAGGTCTATGAGTTCCAGTCCCCTGTCTCCCATCCCCGTCCTTCCTTTGCCCACCTCCGCCAAGAAAATTGAAAATCAAAAGAGTCTGGCTATTTTAGGACTTTCGGGGTCATCCTATCCTAGTCCCAGGGGCTTCTTAGCCATCCCACGATCCTTGGTTTGCTTTAGGTTTTTTTTTTCCATTTCCCTATAACCCCAGGTTTCTTCGTGTCCGCCATCACCACATCAAATTGGTATCAGAGCGGTGTGGGCACCAGGATCTGACAAAGCTCCTCAACCCTCTGTGGATCTCAGATTAGGGTTCCACTTCTTTGTGTCTTGTAATAAGGCTTCAAGCCTCAAATTATAATTATCTTTTGCTTTGAATTGAGTCTGTTCCTTGACCAATAAGGTTAAATTGAGTCCTTACTAAGTCAAGTCGCAAATCGAGTCCCAGTCTGAGTCTATTAGAAGTATGGGTCCATTGCAAGAGTGGGTCATAAAATTTAGTCTCCTGGGAAGCAAGTCGGGAAAGAATCCAAGTCAACTCAGGGCCCACCTATGCATCCTACATGGCGCCATGACATCTTGCCATGTGGGCAACACACTTGGCATGCAAGGACGCCCAATGGGGAGGACCACTTCACTTGGTTGAAGCCTTTTTTCCTCCCCTCTATCAAGCTCATTGCCATGCAAGGGTGGTCGGCCAAGGAAGAAGTCAATGGAAGATGATGTAGGGAATTTAAATCCCTTGCTTCAAGCACACCATCAAGCCTTTTCCCAATTTGCTTCAACCTATTGGAGGGAGAGACAAGAGCCTTGGATGCCTCCACCTAACACTCCCCTTGTCAAGCCTTGTACCAAAGAAAGAACACCAACCAAGGAAGGAGGAAGAACACATGCCTTGCTCCAAGCCCCTCTTCATGCCTTCTTCCAAAACCAAGAAGATTCTTTCCAAGTTCAAGGTGCCAAGAACCTCACTCCAGGCCATGCATCATGCCGCCCAATCCAAGCTGCCTTTGGTTGGCCAAAGAGAGGAGAAGGTCAATGCTTTTGGCCGCCCATCCAAGAGTTTGTATATTTTTTTTTCATTTGAAATTCGAATGGGCCTTGGGTGCCTATTTAAAGGATCCAATCCCTCCATTGTAAAATAAAAATTGAATGATTAAATGAAAAAGAGAGCTTGAGTTTTGTTTATCCTCCAACCATTGTCTCCTAGACTAGGTTTGAGTGAAGTTTCCTTCGTCCCCAGGGACATCGAGTGGTGTGAGGCCACCTTTCCGTCGCCCCAGGGCGTCGCAAGTCCTTCGTCCTCCTGGATGTCGAGTGGTGTAAGCCATAATCCTTCATCCTCCGGGACATCGCAGGGTGCGAGGCCCCAAGTTATCTCCTTTTTCAACTTTGGAATCTAGTCGAACACCGGGCTCGAAGCCCCTTCTCAACCCTATCTTAATCCATTTCAATACGTCTCTCCATTTTGCTAATCCCTACTTTGATTGCCTACAGGTCCTCCCTGGTATCTCGGGCCCGGAGACGGTCTGCTTTGCCATTGCGACCATCTGACTGAAAGCCAGTTCATCTGCGGGTTCGACTGCTCGGGCATCCAGGCTGCATCCCCCGAGTTGAGCGATCTCTGCATCGGCGCTTCAGATGTGTGAGGTTTGCCCCTGTCTCCTAAGTAGGTATTGTGTTTCGAGCTTAGTCCTACCGGGGTTTCTTAATCCCGAGATCCTGTTCTCGTTTTCACTATTTAGGGACTTGAATTGCTAGTGTAAGCTTCTGTTATTCAACTTCTCTTATTTCTAGTCTTTGCTTGTGATCGGGAATCAAAACCCTAAGAAAAAACATCTAAAACTCATCAACTATAAAAATTCCTTTGCATCATAAGCATCCATACTAGCATCTCTAGCCCTATTCCACATCAGTCTTCTTCCACCTCCCTCCCTGCCACCAGCATCAGTAAACCCTAATTCCATCTTTTTCATCTTCCTTCAACCCTAATCCCTATTCTGTTTTCTTACTTGATTTCTTACTGACCTTTGACATTTATAGGATCCACGAGGTGTTCACCTCCAAAAAGGAGGCCCTCTTTGCCTCCTGGATCGAACCAAGATAGTTGACTGATCTGTGAAACAACAGGCTTGTCTTCCAGGCAATGATCCAGAGTGTTGTGTGACCCCATCTTCGACAGGATCTTCGAATCGTTGTTCGGTACAATCCTTTTCCCTCCTGATTTTTGATCTAGAAAAGGTACTCTATCCTAACTGGGGGTTTCTAATCCTCGAGGTCCATTTCTTTTTATTTGCATGAGTTCATATGCGGGTATGTTAGATCTTGTCATTATTAGTTTGCCTGCTAGTCTTTACATTATTTCGGGACTTTAGCCTCCAAATTAAATTTCTAAAAAATATAAAAAAATTAGTTACTATTTTCCTGCATTCATGTCAGTCTTAGGTTCATCCCGCATCATCAAGGGCACACAAGTCAAACCCAAAGTTGGTTTTCTCACTTAGGCTCACCAACAACCTTTACTCAAGCCAACCTAGGCTTAGATTCCAATTCATGGCTTGGAAGAGCCAACACCTAGTTTCAAACACCCTTGAAACTAGTTATAATAGATAAATTCAGAAGTACAAGAATAAAGCATAAGAAAATCTCTCTATAGAGTAGAAAGTAGAAGCTTTGAGGCTCTTGATGATTTCTTGACTTGTCTTCTCTTTGGAGTCACTTCAAAGACCACTTTTGGATGTTGATTTGAAGTCTTGGAAGCTTTTTCAATGGGAATCTTTTATTTTGCTCTCTTTTTGATTTTGAAGTGAAGTTTTCAAAGGTATGTCTTGTCTTTTTTGAGTTAGTTCTTCATGAATGAGTTTGGTGAGGTTTAAATACTTCAAAATTTTTTAAAAAATGGTTTATGACCATTGGTGGAGAAAAACTAGCCATTTTAAGCTTGTAGGATTCAAATATAAGCCTCAGAAATTATAGCCGTTATTGCTGTCAGAACCCATGAGTCGATACTTGAATTTGTTTATGAGTTGACACTTGGATCTCCATGAGTCGATACTTGGATCTGCATGAGTCGACTCAAGATAAATCTTGAAAAATTGAGTTATGTACCATTTTTGTTCTCAGGTTATGAGTCGATCTCTGAGTCGATACTTGACTTCTATGAGTTGACACTTGAGTCTTCTGAGTCGACACTTGACAAAAAATCTTAAAAATGGTATAGTTCTGTATCATTATTTTTCTCAAGCCATGAGTCGACACTTGGCTCTTGTGAGTCGACACTTGACTTCCTCATGAGTCGACACTTGAATTCTGTGAGTTGACTCAAGGCGTGCCAAGAAGATTTTTGCATGCCAGTCCTTCTGAAGTGTCAACACCTCATGTATCATGAGTCGACACTTGGCATGTGCCACTCAAAACTTTGTGCCAAGCTTCAAAATTCAAAGTGTTCTTCAATAAAACTTCAATATCTTCTTCATAAAGCCCATATTGACCCATTTTAAGGATTTTCAAGGTGAGAAGACTTCTTATACACAAAAATTAACTTAGCTTCAAAATTGGTGAGTTTGATACCTTTGTAGAAAAAAATTGATGTACTTGTATCTTGAAACTCACAACTACAATTGAAACATTAGCATAAAATATATACTCAACATTTTGTTAGTCGTCAAAATCAAGGGCTAAAGCTAACAGCCAGGTGTCGACTCAAAGATCAGCTCAAGGCCTGAGACAGTAAAGATATAGAATAATGATATATTAGGCTACTTCAAGTGTTGACCTAAGTGTCGACTCACCACCTTAAGTGTCAACTCAAGCAGCCCTGACAGCACAGTAATGGCTATATTTTCAAAGCTACAGAATTTGTTTTTAAGATTCCAAATGGCTAGTTTCCATCTCCAACTGTCCAACTATCATAAAGAGTTTTTTTAGAAGTTTTGGAGTATTTATTCTTAAGAGAACAAGCATATTGACTAAGTACTCAATAGACGGAAAAAAACTAGCATATTAACTTTGTACTCAAGGGAATCTCAAAAAAGTGAGCATACAAAAGTGAAAAGCAAGCATTAAGTGATAGCTTTCAATTCACAACACCATCAATCCTTCAAGGCTTTTCACTAAGAAGACAACTCAAAAAGAATCTTCCAAGAGCTTTAACGACCACTTTTCAACTCTTTGAGAGAGCATTTTGGTTTTACTTACTCTTATTCTTTTGTACTTGAGTTGAAACAAGTTTCAAGGGTGTTGAAACTAATGGAAGGCTATTCTAAGCCTAAAATCAGAAGTGTTTAGCGAAGAGTGGCTTGTGTAAAAGTTGTTGGTGAGCCTAAGTGACAAAACCAACAAGGGTTTGACTTGTAAGCTCAGTTTATTAAATAAGTTGGCTATAATCTTTGAGGATTATAGTGAAATTTCTAAGGGATACTTGGAAAGTGGATGTAGATACTTGGAGTGCACCGAATCACTATAAAACCTTATATGTTTATGCTTGCTCTTATTTATTATTTGCTCTTATTCATTCACTACATTTGCTTGACATAGTCACATTGCACAAAGCACATTCACTATTTTTGAATTGGCACATTCTTGTAAAAAGTTTTTAAAACCCAATTCACCTGCCATCTTGGCTTGCTGCTGGGGCAACAAGATATGCTGACCTAATCTAGCTTTGTCAGATATGAATGGGCTGACCTAAACCAGGTTAATCAAACATGAGATGTGCTGACCAATTTAGATGAGACATGAACCCCAACCTTCTTATAAATATTAAGTCAATAGGTCTTCCAACATTGTAGAGAACGGTGTCTCTTAGATATTGAATATTCTCGGCTAGATACAATGGTCCAGTTGCATCGAGGGGGCACAACCAGTCTATTAACATGAGATGTTGCGATATTAAGATGGGGTTAGGTCCATTACTATTAGGTAAGAGATCCAATGATGACTTCACTTTTGCATTAAATGGTGGGTTCGATTTAACTAAAGAACATGGTCAAGAACTGTTAGGTGAGCCCATATGACTTAGAGACTAAGTCACTGTAACATGCTTAAGAAGTATTGGACAAGAGTTATCTACTCATTGATTTGTTTGTTACTAATAACTGTTAGATGAGGTGCATGTAGATAAGTGGAACCATAGTACCCACTAAAATCCCTAGTCATGTTAAGATTTTTGCATCTCTACTGAGGAGTGTGAGAGATTTGAGAAAATAGTGGGAGTTCTTTTATTTCTTAAAGTTCTTAGAATAAATAATTAATTGAATACAAACATCTAACTAGAATCTTTTCTCTCTTCAGATAATCATGTCAACTTCAATTCTCTTAGTCCAAAACCTTAAGTCTAACCATTTGACCGAATCGAATCATAGGGATGGCCTAAAGTTTTAGAGTATGTCTTAAACCAGGATATAGAAAGGTCCTTGAGGAGTTTAAAGGGACCAATATACTTGGAGAGCCTGAAAAAAGGGTTGACACACCTTTAGAAGTGATACGGCTGTATCCACTGACGAGAAACCCACCTAGGCGCCAGTTGTCAGTCAGTAGATGGAGGTGCTACCTAAGCCTAGCACCCATGCAAGAAGCCGAAGTGAATCCCCTCCGAGGTGAGTCCCGATTGAGGTCAAACTCAAGATGCCATCGAGCCAAGAATGAGAGGCAACAGAGATTCAAATCATGGCGAGAAAGAGGGTCACCTTCACCTAGACCCCGCCTCTGAGACAGTACAACTGACAGGCGAGAGCTAGTCGCTTGACACCACGGAGGAAGGTGCCTCGTCGGAGCAACAGGATCTTCTCAGACCCTAGCTCACACCGATCGAGAAAGAATGTCCCTCTCAAGGTACAGTGCTCCCCAGTCTGGCTGCTCGCACGCTAGTGCTTTGCCAGGTTTCCCGAAACATGGTGACCAACCAGAGCATCAGAGCTAGCAACATGATTCCCCATCTCAAATGGGCTAACAGGAGCTCACGTGCAGTTCCCGCGTGCTGCCAGATGTCATCCCCTTGGACTCCCTCGAAAGGGGAACATCTAGAAAGCAAGGGTCATATACGACCCCTCCACCCAAACAAAAAAAAAGAGGGGCCTCTGACCGAGAAGAGAGACAAGAGGCAAAACCAGCAAGGGATAGGGAGGTAACGGTTAGCAGGCAGAAGGGGAGAGCAAGCCAGATGCAATGCTCTAATGGCTACCAAGAAGTTCATCAGAAGAATCCCATGGACATAGCCGACTCTGCTCCAGTCCTCCTTCTCTGCTAACTCCCTACACTCACTTTCTTTTTTAAAAATAATTACCCTCGAACATGGAGACCTCGCCAGAATCCATCGAGGGGGATCTATTCCCCTGGATCGCCCATTGACTTGATCATCAGAGTGCCCCCACCGGAATCCCAGGCTAGGGTCTCTTTTCTTTCGCAGGATCTAGGGAAAGCGCGAGGAAACCCAGGTGAGGGAGTGATGCCTGACACCATGCTAGAGCTGCAAGCCACGACGATCCAAATGGCAACAGATTGGCATGCCAGGTAGGGGCGACGAGATGCAAGACACAAAAACGTCAGTCAAGCTAGTTCTCCCCCATCACAAAAGTGACTCCACTTGAGGCACGGTGCAAGTGTTGTCCATAGCATTGTGGCAGATACAACATCAACAACGACCCTTGGTGATCCAGCAATAGCCAGGGACCTCTCCAGCCCGAGTCGCCTTCCTCCATGGCAGTGTGTGTACCTTTTGAGAAAGGTCTTCATTATCGCGAACCATGATCAATCTCCGAGGGAGGCTCCAAAGGCTTGCAAGCTTGGGCCAAACCCCAATTTCTGAGCGAGCTCAAGTCAAAGAATAGTCCCATTCTGGAAGGAGTATGCACCCCTCTTTTCACTCTGAAGTCGAAGATCCTCATGGAGATTGAGGGTGAGCCCTGCTTACGCCACCCTCCACTACCAGGGTTGTCTGGTGGCCGTGACAAGATGAAATGCTGCTAGCTACATCGTGACTATGGGCACAACATCGAGGGCTGCCACCATCTCAAATGAGAGATCGAAGAACTGATAAGGAAAGGCCACCTCGGGAAGTTCGTGGGGGGCACGACCCATACGAAGCCCTAGATGCCTATGGGGCTTTTCCTCCTGCCCCCGCAATCAGCAACCAGCCCACCGGGAAGCCCATGGGCATGACATGCTAAAGGGAGAAAGCTCCCCTGCAACTAGGAAGGCCCTTATAGAGTAGATGAGGTCCTTCCACCCGAGCCTACCACCTCATCAACATCGATGACAACGTAAGCCCAAGGGCTTACCTCTAAAGATGTAAGGCTCCCCTTTTTTGATAAAGTTTCCTTTCAATGCAATGATGTCTTTGCCCTGTAGGAAAATCATCGCCCGACTCCAAGCCTGGCAATCCAAAGCCGGTAGCCGCAACGCCCCATACTGAACTCGGGGGCTACAAATGCCCCGCATTTAAGCTCGAAAACTTTCGAAGCCCGGCACTTTATGCCAAGAAACTTCAGAAGCTAGGCACTCTAAGCCTGAAAACTCCTGAAGCCCGGCACTTTAAGCTCGAAAACTTCTAGAGCCTAGCACTCTAAGCCCAGAACATCGGATGCCAGGCACTCTAAGCCCGAAACTCCTGAAGCTCGGCACTTTAAGCCCGAAAACTCCTGAAGCCTGGCTCTTTAAGCCCAAAAACTGCTAAAGCCCAACACTCTAAGCCTAGAACCTTCGACGCCCGACAATCTAAGCCTGGAACTCCTGAAGCCCAGCACTTTTAAGTCCAAAACTTTTGAAGCCTGGCACCCTAAGTCAGGATGTAGCACCCCGTCGGGAACCACTAGTGCCCCACATTTAAGCTCGGAACCTCCGATGCACGGCACTCTAAGCTTGAAAACTCTTGAAGCACGATACTTTAAGCCCAAAAACATTCGAAGCCCAACACTCTAAGCCAAGAAACCCCCGAAGCGCGGCACCTCATGCAAGGAAACTTCTGAAGCCTTGCACCTGTCACCGAGCTCACAGTCCAGAGATGCTCGCGAGACCCCCAGACATTTCACCATCTACCGCCTGACTCACAGCCCGGTGACTCAACCCAGGAATCTCTTGAAGCCCTGCACTTTTCGCCATGCTCATAGTTCGAAGATGCCCATGGGACCCCCAGAAGTTCTGCCGTCTACCTCCTGACTCACTAGCCCAGTACCTTAACTCAAGAAACTCCCGAAGCCCCACACCTGTCATTGTGCTCACAGTTCGGAGATGCCTGCGGGACCCCCTAAAAGTTTTGCAATCTACCACCAGACTCACAGTCCAGTGCCTAAACCTGGGAAACTCTTGAAGCCCCGAACCTGATGTTGTGCTCATAGTCCAGAGATACCCGTAGGACCCCCCAGAAGTTTTGCCATCTACCACCTGACTTATAGCCTGGCGCCTTAACCCAGGAAACTCCTGAAGCTTTGCACGTGTCACCGTGCTCATAGTCCGGAGATTCCCGTGGGACCCTCTCAAAGTTTTGCCATCTACCGCCTGACTCACAGCCCGATGCCTCAACCCGGGAAACTCCTGAAGCCCTGCACCTGTCACCGTGCTCACAATCCAGAGATGCCCGTGGGGCCCCCAGAGGTTTCGCCATCTATCATCGATTCACAGCCCGGCATCTCAACCCAGAAAACTCTTGAAGCCCAGCACCTGTCACCATGCTCACAGTCTAAAGATGCCCACGGGACCCCCTAGAAGTTCTACCATCTACTACCTGACTCACAGCCCAGCATCTCAACCTAAGAAACTCTTGAAGCTCCGCACCTGTCACCATGCTCACAGTCTGGAGATGCCCGCAGGACCACACAAAAGTTCCATCATCTACAGCCTGACTCATAGCTCGGCACCTCAACCCAGGAAACTCCTGAAGCTTCACACCTGTCACCGTGCTCATAGTTTGGAGATGTCCACGGGACCCCCCAGAAGTCCCGCCATCTATCGTCTGACTCAAAGCTTGGAACTTCAATCCGGGAAACTCCAGAAGTCCCATATTTGGCCTGCTGGACTCCTGGCCTGAAGTAACGGCAAAGTGGGGCACTCCCAAAAGCCCACACTCTGTTGGTTGAATCCAGAGCCAGTGAGGACCATCCCAAGACTCTCCATATTAAGTTTTCCAACTTAACTGTCTCTCAGGGCCATGTAGGCCCCCTCCCTTAAACCATTCTCCAGCCCCTGGCTCAATTGAAAAGGTTCAAGGCAACCATAAAAGTGAAAACCTGATGGAGGGAGAAGGACTTCATTGAGGTTGTATGAAAAAGATAAATCATCAGAGGGCCCCTTGAAAGAAAAGTGCCCTAAAAGCCAATCATTATAAGGGCATTTTTGTAATCTTCTAACTCTTGTGTGACATTATATTAATAAAGGCATTTATTTTCATCATATATTGCTATCTTATTTATGGATTATGACGAATCCCATAGATTAGGGCAATGGAATTAGGGTTATGATAAAGATCATAACAGTGAGACCTAAGTTCCTATAAACCCTAATCAAAATGTTCCTAGTCAATGGACCATCGATTCGGGGATTGATGAATCCGGTAAGACTAGCTTATCCTATGTATGCTTAGTTAATGAGGATGGTTGGTCTCATAACCATTTGTGTAGAGATACCAATACAAGGATAAGGGTGCTCTCAGGGTATGAGTACACTAAACTGATCTGCACCGGAACCATCTTATGGAAGTCTTACTGCTTGTCAAAAGATAGGTCCCAGAGTAAGAGTTGTGCATGTAATCTTTAGACCTGAGGTCACCATGGTTCCTTGTGCACACTAAGCCATGTTTTGGTTCATACTCATTCATGACATTGAGTCATGTACGGGGTGTTCTGGATATGGTGAAAGGTGTACAAAGGATGTGAGTGGACCAACAAGGAATTGATCATTCTTGGTAAGAAGAATTATTATCCCATGTAATCTCTTCGATGAGTGTCTCAAGGAGCCTTTAATCAAAGCAAGATGAGATTATAAGTGGTTTCTAATCAGTCATCAATTGAGTCCTCATGATCGAGCTGAGATTCGATATGACTAAGTGTAAGGGTTTGACATATATCCATACCTATCACTTAATTGGGATAATGGGAGATCGAAAGATTGAATTGCATGGTAACTTTCTACTGAAGGGTATTTTGGTACTTTCTATCAAATTCCATATTTTCTGGGTAGGCATAACACGTTGCTAGACATCATTTTGTCTTGTAGGTTTTCATGAATCAATTGGATTGGTTTCATAAGTCAATTCGATGGATGATTCGAATTGGACAATTAGGTGAGCCATTTAGACCTAATTAGGTCAATTAGGTTCAATTGGATCGAATCGGCTCAAGCCTAAACCTACTACTGGCTAAATATGAAACCCGGGGTCACACACATTAGGTAGTTAGCCAAGGAAGTCATACATGGTTTAATTACGGTCATGGCATCCTAATTGGTTAGCCATATTACACACTAGCATGTGTAGGCTAACCCAATTCCTAACCCATTGATTTGGGTCTATTTGCTTGTTAATTGGACTAACCTTATTGAGGGAAACCTATATTAGGTTGATTCCTAAGTGGAGCAGCCTAAACCAGACTTTATCTAGTTTTATTTGAACATTAAACCCAGTTTATTGAAGAGTCCTGGGTGCTTAGGTCTCTTGGCACCTCTTGGCACATGCGGGAGAAGAGAGCGGTGCAGATGGACTGAGAGTCCTTCTATAGATGAAACTCTGGGAGTTTCTCATCTGTATGCCTCTTCAGATTATCTCCATGCCTTTTGGTTTTTGAATGACCGATCAAAGAGGAATAAAGGGATGGCATGAAATGGGAAAGAAGTTAGCGTGCGTAGATGAAGAGTCATGTCTTTTCATCTACGCACGGTTCTGAGGTAGAGTCCTTATGCTCTTAGGATTCTTCTTCTTTTATGGTTTCAAGATCTGAAAAGATGCCTCTTTTCCTCCCTTGAGTTCGATACATGCCATGTGGCATAAGGAGAGTTTAACGGGAAACCAAGAGAACTCATATAAGACTCCAAAATCCTGAAGAGTCTTTTCAGATATGAAGAGACATATCTGATAAGAAGCATTGGGATGCTTTTCACACCCCTTAAATCCTTATTTAAAGGGTGTACGGTGAAATGAGAAAGGTAATTTTCGGTCTTCTGAAATAGGAGTCCAATTTCCACCAAGTCTTCGTTTGAGTCTCTCTCTCTCTGTCTCTCCTTCCCATCCTTTCTTTAAGACAAGACTTGTCTTTTAAAACAAGGTCTTTTCTACTAGGACAAGGCTTTCTTTTAGTATATAAGCCTAAGGGTCCTAGAGGAGGGTTGTCCTAAAACCAAGAGTGGTTTAGGAGAGTGTTCATAGTGCCCTACAGTGGGACAGGGTGTCCTATAGTGATCAAAAATCCAAAGGCTGCCGAAAGAGTCCTACTCTAGCAAGCAACTTCAAGAAAGAATTCTTCCTTGGTTTAATTCTCGGGTGGATCACTTTTGGAGGACTTGCACTTGTGAGCCTTGTGGAAATAATTGGTATACAGCATTTTAGGTATGTTTCTTGTACTTCATTTATGATTCATTAGTTGGTAATGTCTAAGGGGATCCGGGAATTAGGGTTTCTTCTAGTCGGTTAGGGTTTTCATGCTTGAATTTTTTTTATTTTAAAATTTACTTCTGCAAGTTGCATGATGACCTAGGCTCCTAGAAATCCCATTAGTGGTATCAGAGCAACCCTTAGTTCATTCAATTATGTGTCATTTTGAAGTTCATGAACATCCACATCCGAGTCGACCCGAGCCTATTCTAGTCGACCCGACCAGAGATCGAGTCAACCCAAACCCTTTCGAGTCGACTCTTTCAGAATTGTGATTATATGCATATTAGAATTAATATGTTTGGTTTCTATTTTATCATGAGAATAGCATGATATTGTTATGATATGATATTATGCATATTATTGATCAAATGCATCGTTATAACAAGTTTTATCCTAGTAACTACTTTGGATTGGGTTAGTCACCATGGCCGTCCGGTCATAGGAGCCAAGTAGGGTTTAAAGGCCCTCTCCTCCCATTCAATGGATCTCCTATGGCATGTAGGGGTGCCACTATGGCCATATCCCATGAAAAAGTGAGGTGAACAAGGTATTGAAATATCATGCTATGATATGATTGCTATGTAATCATGCAATGTTATGCATATGCTGGATTGATATGCTTTATGTTTATACTTGTTATGAACAATATTGATATGATAATTTAGGATGTGTTTGAGACCATCAAAGCCCTCATTAAAAATCATATTTATTTATAATATAAACTTAATCATGATGCAAAACCAATTAGGGTTATGATCAGCCAGTTGGTGTCTGGGCAAGTGGTTCTCGAAAGGTAAAGGGATTGAGGTTTTTTAATTGGTTCCGTTGTTTGACCTGGCCAATTCAATTGGTGTCTAAGGAAAGCAACGGGGGGACCCCCTCACCCCTTCCACTTACTTGGCCAATTTGGTTATATTTAAAACCTTAATTTGGGAAAGCTAATTGATTAAGAATACTATAATTGGCCTTCCTTCATGCTAAGCAAAATTTATGTCAACACTATGTAGGTTTGTGTGTACATACAAGGCCTATTTTAGGGTTTGATATGAAATTTGACATGGTGCACTAGGTGCTTATAGCATGATTGGAATTGTTGCTTTGTTGTGTACACACAAGGACAACATTATTCAATCATGGCTATATAGAAATGAAGGGTCTGACTAAACAAAGACATTATGGTTCGTTGTGTACACGCAAGGCTATAAGTGTCTTAGAGGCAAGTTTAATAGTTGAGAATTGTATAGATTGCAATTGGAAAGGAAGTCCTACCTTTGAACTCATGAGTGTTTGTTGTGTACACACAAGGCACTCATGAGGAATTAGGATCTCAACCCCACTAAAGAAACCAGTGAGGTTTCTCGCTTATAATAGATTGAGGGTTATGGTATTCGAAGAAAATAGTGGGAGATATAATTAGATATAAAAGCCCTTATCTAATTATGAATGTCATCTTGGATGGTCTGCTGATATTGTTCTTTAATTAAATGTAGGATATTTATATTATGGCTTCAAATTATCACTATAGGGCATTTTAGATGCCAACAAGTTAACTGGTCCCAATTACATGGACTGGTTGAGGAACCTGAGGATTGTACTGACTCAGGAAAAGCTTTCCTATATTCTTGATTCTCCGGATCCTGAGATGATCGGAGAGGATGCTTCAGAGGAGGAAAGTGCCATACATAAGATGTGGCAAAATGGCAGTATGACTGTCAGGTGTTTCATGTTGGCTTCAATAAGCAACGAGCTCCAAAGGCAACATGAAGGTACGGAACCTCAGTCCATGTTACTCAATTTAAAGAAGCTATATGGAGAGCAAAGTAGGGCTGCTTGATACGAGATATCGAAGCAGTTGTTCCATGCACGGATGAGTGAGGGTTCATCTGTACAAACCCACGTATTGAAAATGATTGGCTTAAACACCCGATTAGGTCAATTAGGATTTGTCATGGATGGTAAACTCAATCAAGACTTGATCCTGCAGTCACTCCCAAATTTCTTCTCTCAGTTTGTTCTTAATTACCATATGAACAAACTGAATACTCATTACTAGAGCTGCTTAATATGCTTAAGATAGTAGAGAGCCATTTGAAAGAAGATAAGGCTCATCTTCTTCTAATTGATGGAAGAAAGAAACAGGCAAAGAAGAAGGGCTTGAAAAGAAAATTCAACCCTAAGAAGAGCTTCCAAAATAAGAAGAAAGCTAAAAAGGCTAATGGAGCCTGTTTCCACTACGACAAGTAAGGGCACTGGAAGAAAAACTGCAAGCTATATCATGCAAGTATGAAGTAAGATGCAAGTGGAGCATCTAAAGATTTGTACCTGATATAAACAAATTTGTCATTGAGTTCTTCAAATTCTAATTCATGGGTATTGGATACCGCATGTGGATCTCAGATCTGCAATTCGTTGCGGGACTCCACCAAATTAGGAATTTGAAGAAAGGTGACTTCAAGCTATATAGGGCAAGTGGTGAGGCCATTTATGCTAAACCTGTGGGCACCTGTATCTTATTATTACTTTTGGGTAATATGTTAAAAGCTAGAAGAATGATACTACATATCCAATATTGTAAGAAACATTATTTCTATACCCTTGTTATTACAACAAGGATATGAAATAAATGTAAAGAGCAGTGGCTGCTCTATTCTTCATAATAATAAAATATTTGGGCATGGTTGTTTTATTAATGGTCTTCTAACTTTGGAACTCAATGATGAAATACTTCTTATTAATGATAAGAAGAGTAAGAGAGATAATGTCATTGTCACATATCTCTGGCATTGCTGGTTAGGTCATATCAGTGAATCAAGGATAAACAAGTTAGTCAAAGATAATTACTTTGACCCTTATGATTTCCAATCATTAAGAACTTATGAGTCTTGCCTCAAATGAAAAATGACCAAGTCTCCATTCACTAGACATGGAGACAGGATAACTGAATTACTAGGTCTTGTGCATACTGATGTATATGGACCTATGACAACTCAAGCCAGAGGAAGATATTCTTACTTCATCACTTTTATTGATGATTTATCAAGGTTTGGTCATGTGTATCTTTTGAAACACAAGTCTGAAGCTTTTGAAAAGTTTAAAGAATATCAAAGTATGGTTGAAAAACAAACCATACATAGTATTAAAGCTCTTCGTTCTGATCGAGGAGGTAAATACTTGTCTAGTGAGTTTCTAAACCATCTTAAAGACAAAGACATAATCTCTGAATGGAGTCCTCCTTATACATCCCAATTAAATGGTGTTGCAGAAAGGAGAAATCGTACCTTGTTAGACATGGTGAGGTTCATGATGAGCTTCACAGATCTTCCCATTACCTTCTAGGGACATGCCCTGGAAATTGCTGCACATATTTTGAACAGGGTTCCATCTAAGTCAGTAAGTAGTACTCCATATGAGTTATGGAATGGCAAAAGACCAAGTCTTAAGTACTTAAAGATTTGGGGTTGCTATGCTTATATCAAAATAACTTTAGACATAAGTTAAGTGCTAGGGCTGATAAGTGTAGGTTTGTTGGTTATCCTAAAGAAGGCATTGGATTCTCTTTTATAATGCTATTGAGCAAAAGATGTTTGTCAGTAGGCATGCTACATTCTTGGAGCAAGAATTTATCCAAGAAAGAAGTAGTGATTCTTCACTTGAGTTATGTGAAGAACAAAACCAATAACCTATTGATCCTTCAAATGAAATTCCTCAACCAGAAGTTCTTGTAGATCAAGAATAGCCACTATACACACCTCCTCTCCAAAGGTCAGACAGGGTGCGGGGAGCACCTCTAAGATATGGCTTTGTCTGGATGAAGAAATTCATCATGGAATTGGTCGTGATTCCTGAATACAATAGCCAGTGCCGCTATACTATGATAACACTGGAGCTGTTGTACAAGCAAGGAACCAAGGTCTCACCATAAGTCCAAGCACATTCTAAGACGGTTCCACCTCGTTCGAGAGATAATAGAAAGACATGATATTGTCAACGATCGAGTTGATACAAAGAACAATTTAGCAAACCCATTTACTAAAGCATTACCCAAGCAGCAGATAGATCACTACTTAGATATTATGGGTATAAAGTGTAAGGGTGATTGGCTTTAGTGCAAGTGGGAGATTTAAAGAAAAGTGCCCTAAAAGCCAATCATTGTAAGGGCATTTTATAATCTTCCCACTCTTGTATGACATTATATTAATAAAGGCATTTATTTTCATCATATATTGCTGTGTCTTATTTATGGATTATAATAAATCCCATAGATTAGGGCAATGGAATTAGGGTTATGATGAAATCATAACAGTGAGACCTAAGTTCCTATAAACCTTAATCAAAATATTCTTAGTCAATGGACCATCGATTCGGGATCAATGAATCTGGTAAGACTAGCTTATCCAATGTATGCTTAGTTAATGAGGATGGTTGGTCTCACAACCATTTATGTAGAGACAATAATACAAGGATAAGGGTGTTCATCAGGATATGAGTACACTGAACTGATCCGCACCGGGACCATCTTATGGAAGTCTTATTGCTTGTCAAAAGATAGGTCCCATAGTAGGAGTTATGCATGTGATCTTTAGACCTGAGGTCACCATGGTTCGTTGTGCACACTAAGCAATGTTTTGGTTCATACTTATTCATGACATTGAGTCATGTACGGGGTGTTCTGGGTATGGTGGAAGGTGTACGAAGGATGTGAGTGGACCAACAAGGAATCGATCATTCCTAGTAAGAGGAATTGTTATCCTATGTAATCTCTTCAATGAGTGACTCAAGGAGCCTTTAATCAAAGCAGGATGAGATTAGAAGTGGTTTTTAATCAGTCATCAGTTGAGTCCTCATGATCGAGCTGAGATTTGATATGACTAAGTGTTAGGGTTTGACATATATCCATACCTATCACTTAATTGGGATAATGGGAGATCGAAAGATTGAATGAATGGTAACTTTCTACTGAAGGGTATTTTGGTACTTTCAACCAAATTCCATATTTTCTGGGTAGGCATGACACGTTGCTAGACGTCAATCTTGTCTTGTACATTTTCATGAATCAATGGGATTGGTTTCATAAGTCAATTCGATGGATGATTAGAATTGGACAATTAGGTGAGCCACTTTGATCTGGTCAATCAGGTTCGATTGGATCGAATCGGCTCAAACCTAAACCTATTACTAGCTAAATGTTGAACCCAAAGGGTCACACACATTAGGAAGTTGGCCAAGGAAGTCATACATGGTTTAATTAGGGTGATGGTATCCTAATTGGTTAGTCAGATTACACACTAGCATGTGTAGGCTAACCCAATTCCTAACCCAATTGATTTGGATCTAGTTGCTTGTTAATTGGACTAACCTTATAGAGGGAAACCTACATTAGGTTGAGTCCTAAGTGGGGCAGCCTAAACCGAACTTTATCTAGTTTTATTTGAACATTAAACTTGATTTATTGAAGATTCCTGGGCGCTCAAGACTCTTGGCGCCTCTTGGCGCACGCGGGAGAAGAGAGCGCGCACAGAAGGACTAAGAGTCCTTATGCAGATGAAACTTTGGGAGTTTCTCATCTGGGATGCCTCTTCAGATTATCTCCATGCCTTTTGGTTTTTGAATGACTGGTTAAAGGGATAAGGGATGGCATGAAATGAAAAAGAAGTTAGCACGCGCAGATGAAGAGTCGCGTCTTTTCATCTGCGCACAGTTCTGAGGCAGAGTCCTTTCTACTCTCAAGATTCTTCTTCTTTTACAATTTCAAATTCTGAAAAGATGCCTCTTTTCCTTCCCTTGAGTTCGGTACATGCCATGTGGCATGAAGAGAGTTCATCTAGAAACCAAGAGAACTCAGATAAGACTCCTGAATCCTGAAGAGTCTTATCAGATATGAAGAGACATATCTAATAAAAAGCATTGGGATGCTTTTCATGCCCCTTAAATTCTTATTTAAAGGGTGTATGGTGAAATGAGAAAGGTAATGTTTGGTCTTCTGAAATAGGAGTCCAATTTCCACTGAGTCTTCTATCTGAGTGTCTCTCTCTGTCTCTCCCTCCCTCCTCCTTTCTTTAAGACATGACTTGTCTTTTTAAGACAAGGTCTTTTCTGCTAGGATAATGCTTTGTTTTAGGACATAAGCCTAATGGATCTTAGAGGAGGGTTGTCCTAAAACCAAGAGTGGTTTAGGAGAGTGTTCATAGTGCCCTACAGTGGAATAGGGTGTCCTATAGTGGTCAAAAATCCAAAGGCTGCCGAAAGAGTCCTACTCTAGCAAGCAACTTCAACAAGGAATTCTTCCTTGGTTCAATTTTCATGTGGATCACCGTTGAGGGCTTGCACTTATGAGCCTTGTTGAAATAATTGGTATACAGCATTTCAGGTATGTTTCTTGTACTTAATTTAGGATTCATTAGTTGGTAATGTCTAAGGGATCCGGGAATTAGGGTTTCTTCTAGCCGGTTAGGGTTTTCATGCTTGAATTTTTTTTGTTTTAAAATTTACTTCTGCAAGTTGCATGATGACCTAGGCTCCTAGAAATCCCATCACCCTCGATAGGTTGGGCGATCTAAATAAAAGAGAGAAGAGTAGAAGGGGAAAAGGACTGGTTCCAGAGGGAGATCAGAACCTATCCCTCAGCAGGCTCCTTCCCGGGATGGTGCATAGGCATGCCGCATCCTCTTGGGCCTCCACGGTCGCCACCGGTGGAACTTCCTCATCAACAAGAGTAGGCTCCACTTTAGCTTTGGCAATGGGAGTCGTAGCTCCACTTGAGCCTTCTTCAAGGCTACCTGGGACTACAACCTCAGTTAGCCTCAACTTCGGGAAGCGATATGCTACCAGGGATTTGTAGACCCCGAATCCTTTGATAAAGGAATCCGTTGTTTCCTCCCGCACTTCATCAGCAAACTCCATAAAGGCCCTGAACCTGGGCACCACCTCAGCGGCCTCCTTCTTGCCAGCTTCCATCAGAGCTACCACCCCATCAGCTTTCTTCTCGCTGCCACAGCCAAGCCTACGCCACCTCAAGCCATGCCTGGAGGTCTTTCACCAGCCCTTCCACCCAGGCAGCATTGGCCTTGAGCTCCTCTACCCGGCGAGAGAACTGATCCCTTTCTCAGGCCAAGGATGCTTTGAGGTCCCTGACCCGATTCTTAGCATTAACCACTATGGCCTAGAGGATCTCGTTATTCTCCTCCAAGGCCTAGGCCCTGTCAGCCTACTCCTGGGCATTGGCTGCCAGTGATGTCCTCTCCTACTCCCACTGGGTGCAGAGGTCACAAACGAGAAGGATGTCGACACTGATCTGCATCATCAAAGATGTCAGCCATGGCAGTTAAATTGAAGCAACAGAAGGTAGAGGACTACTATGAAGAGGAGGGAAGGGTACCGAGAAGGGCCTCCGCCAATGTCCTGCCTCCCCTCCCACGACGGTCATGTGACTGGAGCATGAATTTCATCATGCGCTCTGTTGCCCAGGTGGCTATCCAAGAGGGGGTTGAATTGGGAATTAAAAATAATTACTGCTATAGATATGTGCTTTTAGAATTTAACTTCTCTTAGTGAAAGGTGCTGTGAATATGAATGTAAAGCACAAGCTGAAAGAAAGAGAAAGGCAGCAATATGAACACCAAAGATTATAATGGTTCGGAGCAAACCCGCTCCTATGTCCACTATCCAAGATACCACTTGGAATTCCCATTATATTCACACACCTGATATAGTAGGATTATTTTGCAGGATCACAATCCAACCTATACTAGGTTTTAAATAGGATCACCTAGAACCCAAATCACTTTGGTTTTAAAACGGGAGCACCAAAGAAACCCAACTCTTGGTTTTAACACAGGATCACCAAGAACCCAATACTTGGTTTTTAACAAAGGCTCACTAAGAACCTATTTGATTTTTCAACCAGGCTCACCAATAACCCAAGCAACTCACAAAGAAGTTGAAAGTAAATACAACAATAAATGACAAACTCTCATTGTTGATAGTTGCAGCTTTAGCGCTGATAATGCCTTCTTTAATTACTCTTTAATGCACTTGAGAGACTTCCTTTCTTCCTTCAATAAATGCTTTAATCTTCAATAGGAGTTGGTGAGAATGAAGACTGTCTTGAATGCTCACTTGTGCTCACCAAAAACTTTTTGTATTTAATTAAGCATCCTCTCTTTAATCACTAATTTTGAATCCTTTATATGGTCTCTTGTACTTGTTTCTGAAGGATATAGCCACTATAGTCCATTGGGATTCGAAAACTAGCTGTTGGAGCACCTTTTAGCATTCAAAAAGAATTCTAGAACTAGCCGTTATGTACCTAGAAATGACACTCGAGTCGTCTCGGATCCTTTGAGTCAGATGGTCGGGTCACCATTTCTTTAGTAGGGTCGGCTCTTTGTCTTAGAGTGCAGAACCTCACTCTAGACGAGTTGACTCATGTCCATTCGAGTCGGCTCGAACTTCTATCATTGAAATCATTGAACTCGAGGAGTCGGCTCACTTCTACTTGGGTCGACTCTTCGTCTCAAAATCAAAAATCTTCACTCTAGAGAAGTCGGCTCGTTGCAGTTTGGGTCGGCTCGCTTTCTCAGGTCTTCAAAATTTGTTCTAGTAGAGTCGGCTTATTCTTGTTGGGTCGACTCGCCTGGCTTGTTCTCAGACAACATCATAATTGGACTCTGGAAGAGTCGGCTCGGATATATTCAAGTCAGCTCAGATTTACTTGAGTTGGCTCGAATTTCCTCGAGTTGGCTTGGAATGCAGTGTGCCAGAATCCTTAGTGCATTCCACAAGATAGAGTTCACTTTTCTTGTGGTTGGGTTGGCTCGTGTGAGTTATTCAGGAATTTTACAACTAAACTTAAGAACACTCTCGCCAAAACGCTCAAACTTTTGATACAAACCACTCAAATTAAATTTAGAGCACAACACTCAGATAAGTAACCCAGCTTCATAATTTTAAAAGGTTTTTCATGGGTTCTCTTCTTTACATAACACTCATACAATATTACTTAACACACTTAACAGAATAAAGTAGGGGCAATTGATAATCAATAAAAATCATCCTACAAAACTTATGAAACACTTGAGAGTAGTTAGTGATATATGTGCATGCTCCAATGTTTGTTATCATCAAAATCACTCAAGGGATTAACATCTCTCCCTATTTGATGATGACAAAACACCGGGCATGAAAAGATAAAAAAAACCTTACATTTACTTGTATAATTGTATTTGCAAGAAGGTATAACCAAGTATAGAAAGAATAGATTCTAATTTTAACAATACATTTTATGACATGATCAACTAACATTCATGTCAGATCATTGAAGGAGAATTAGAGCATGTTAGTGGTAATGAGAGAGATAAAGAATCAGAGTAGTGAGAAATAATCTCCCCCGTCAATAAATACTCCATGCTTTAACAAACTTTCCATGCAAGACAATGTTTCATCAAGTCTTTCAAGAAAATTTCATGTTTCAGAGCATGTATTAAGTTTCTAAGAAAACTTTATGTATCAGGGCTAAGAAATCTTTGTGTATCAGAGCATATATACAAGAAAATTTTCATGTATCAAAGAATATCTTTCATAAATCAGAGCAATGAGAAAATTTTTATGTATTAGAGCATGTATCAAGAAGATTTTCAGGAGAAATGATGTTCATGAGAGCATATCCTGAAATATTATGTTATGTATCTGAGCAAAGCAATAGAGCATATTATGTTTCATGTATTAGAGTTTTATGTATCAGAGCAAGCATAATAAGCATAGATTTTATCTTTTTCATGCAAGTATATAATTTTCTCCCCCTTTTTGTCATAAATCAAAAAGGTGAGTCTAGTAAAGATCAAATTTGAAACAAGTGAGAAAGGTTTTAATATTTGTTTGAGATAATTTCACTTTCTTAATTGATTTGGATATTCTAATTAAAATTCATCATAGTAGTAATGTAAATATTGGATAAGTTCAGGGTAATTCAATAGTGCTAACAAGTTCCAAAATGACTTTCATTTCATTGAAGCAGTTTAGTACAAGTTACAAAATATGAAAGTACAGAGTTTCTTGAAAGAAAAAAAATTATAAGGTAAACATCATGAAAAGTGTAAATAAAACATCAATTTTAGTCCTAGTGAATGACCTAAAGGTGAGGAGCAGGTCTCGTAGGATGTGAAGATGATGAAGGTCCACTAGTAGGTCTAGATGAAGGTCCACTAGTAGGTATAGGCTGAGAAGGGAACGAAGCAATGATTGATGCTCTTAGCTATTCAAATAGAATCTAAATTTGTTCCATTTCTTCACTTGTCTTCTTTATTTCCTTGTGTAATTGAACAAGTTCAGATGATTGTTCATTGCAAATGCTTCTGCAGATCCCCTTAACCTTCCAAATTCAGCTCTTAAGATTCCAATCCCTTTCATGTAATCTTCTTCCATTCTTCTTCCTTCTTCCACTGAACCCATTTTAAATGAGATTGCTTAATTCATTTTGGAATTCTTCAAGTGTATTATTGATAGAGCTTTTACTGGATTCAGAACTGGATGAAATCAATTCAAATATGGGTTGAAGGTCAAGCTGTGTTGCACTAGTTGCACTTTTGGAGATTTCAAGAACATCCACTCTGCTACGCAGATCATTTATTTGCTTTACAAATTGATTTAGCCTAGTCTCTACTGACTGGCAAAACTCGCCAAACATGTTAGTCATAGTGCAGGTAAGTGAGTCAGTTAGAGTACTCATTGCTGTGAAATAAAGCCCTGCAAAATTGATGTATCAACAGTAGGTGCAGGAGTAGCAGTGTCAGGTACAGGAGCATCAGAAAATGGCTGAACAGTGAGTCTGGTTGTGGCTCAAGAATAGGAACTAAATTGTCCTCACTAGTCTGCATCTCACCTTCTTCTTCTTGTTCTTCAATATTTGCTGGAGTATCATTTTCTTCCTCCAGGTGCCTTCAGAAAGCAGATAACGCATTCTTTGTAAAGTTTTGGCTCTGTATGTATCAGTATGTAGAAGTGCTATACTATCTTCATCAGATAAATCACACATTTGTAGCTTGAAGAACAATGTCAAAATCATTCTATATGGCAAACAAGCTTTTACTTTTCTAATTGCTTCCTTCATTTGAGATAACATTATTGCAGAAAGATTAAACTTGTCTCCATGAATCACCAGCTCCATAAACAATAAATCCATCTCACTAACCCAGTCAAACCGTCCCGTCCTAGGTAGGAAAATTTGACTGATGAAGCTATGAAGGAGTCTCATTTCCACTGATAGGGAGCTAGCTTTTAGAATGCCAATCTCATTCACATCTTCCTGTTCCAAGACTGTTTGAAGTGCTTTTGCCCTGTCTTTTAAGACTAAGTGTCCAATCCCTTCAAAGGCATTTCCAACATGCTACCAAGACTTTCTTCTTCAGAAATTATAATTCTTTTCCCTTGACTACTGATTCAATATGCTGCTCTCCAGTCTCAAATTTCATAAAATTCTCTAACCAAGTTTGGATATGTAAGAATATTCAATGAACACATAAAAGACCAACCTTGGTTTTCATTAGATCTCCAACAATTACCCTATTTCTCTTAGATATTCAAATTGAATCCTTCTTCTAGTCATGACCTGTCTTATAGCCAAAGATATCTGCTGACGAGGAGAAGGGGGCTTGGTTCTTCAATGGGTTGAGCCGAAATCCGTGAGGAGCACTCTTCCCGAAATTTAGAGTGCCTTTCTTGCGTTGGTTGCTCATTTCCTGATAAGGTCTCTTCCCAACAGCCCTTTTTGGGCCCATTCCGCAAGAATACAATGATCCGAAGGATATGGAGGAAGGTTTTTTTGGAAAATAAGTTTCGGAGGGAAGGAATGATGAGCTAAAGAAGAAATGCAATAAAAACCCTATGGCTTGACTTAAGAAAGAGCCCCCGACATCCAAGCTGGCTCGACCAACAAGACTTCTGCTCGAGTCGGCTCGAGCAGAGGGAGCACAAAAAAAACTGAAGCCTTACAAAAAAAAATTCAGTGAAAGAACATGAATAGAATAAAATGTGGAGTTATCTAGATAATGTTTCCTTAAGTTTGAGGGAAACTAGGTTGAGGTTTCTAAGAGGGTCACATAAACCTAGTTTACATCTAATCATTGCAAACCTATCATAATTCAAGGGTTTAGTAAAATATCAGTAAGTTGGTTTTCAGTTGGCACAAATTCAAGTACAATATCATTGTTCAAAACATGATCTCTTATAAAGTGGTGCCTAATTTCAATATGCTTAGTTCTTGAATGCTGAATGGGATTCTTGGTTAAATTTATAGTACTTGGTTATCACATTTGATTAAAATTTTATATTGTGTAACACCAAAATCTTCTAGCTGTTGTTTAATCCAAAGCACTTGAGCACAACAACTACCAGCAGCAACGTACTCTGTCTCAATAGTGGACAATGCTATGGAGTTTTGTTTCTTATAATGCCATGTGATTAAATTCAATCCTAGAAATTGGCATGTTTCCACTAGTGTTCTTCTATCATCTTACATCCAGCATAGTCAGCATCCAAAAATTAATTAAATTTAATGAAGATTCTTAGAATACCAAAGATCTAAATTACTTGTACCTCTTAGATATTTGATAATTCTTTTAACAGCAAACATGTGTGAATCCTTAGGATTTGATTGAAAATGAGCACACACACATACACTATACAAGATATCAGGTCTATTAGCAGTAAGATATAACAATTATCCAATCATACCTTGATAGAGCTTTTGATCGATGTTACAACCATTTTCATCTTTGTCTAGTCTACAGGTAGGGCTCATGGGTGTGCTAGCCTCTTTGCTTGTCTCCATGCCAAACTTCTTGATTATTTCATTGATGTACTTTGCTTGGCTTATGAAGATCCCTTCCTTTGTTTGTTTTACATGTAATCTAAGGAAGTAGTTGAGTTCACCCATAAGGCTTATTTCAAACTTGCCCTGCATACATAAACTCAAATTCTCCACAAAGGTTTCATTAGTTTATACCAAGAATGATATTATCAACGTAAATTTGTACAACTAACATGTCATTCCCTCTTTTCTTAATGAAAAGATTTTTGCCAACATTTTCTCTTTTGAATCATTTACAAGTAGAATTTGCTAAGTCTATCATACCGTGCTTGTTTCAAACCATATAAAGCTTTATTTAGTTTAAACACATGATTTGGAAAAGCATGATTTTCGAAACCTGGTGGCTGTTCTACAAAACTTGTTCTGAAATGAATCCATTTAGAAAACACTTTTGACATCCATTGGAATAGTTAAAAATTCATGATGCAAGAAGTAATCTAATGGCCTCAAGTCTTGCTACAGGTGCATAAGTTCATTAAAATCTATTCCTTCTTCCTGGTTTTACCCTTTAGCTACCAACCTTGCTTTATTCTCATAACCTTACCATTCTCATCTAATTTGTTCTTATAGACCCATTTGGTTCCTATGATGGGATGGTCTAGAAGTTTACTAACAAGAGTCCAAATATTATTCCTTTCAAACTGGTTTAATTCTTCATGCATGGCCATCATCCGTTTGGATTAGATTTAGCTTCTTCTAAACTGTGTTGTTCAATTTATAAAACAAAGTCTAGGTAGTCATGTGCATCTCTATGTGTAGACCTAGTCCTAACACCATGAGAAGGATCACCATAATTAGATTTTTAGGATGTGAAGTTACATACCTCCATTTCTTTGGTAAATCAGTATGATCCTTACTTACCACTTTATTTTCATCTTGTGTTAGCTTGTATTGTATGTTTAGATCTTCCATTTCCTTTTGGAGTGTTCCTACATCATTGTCTACTCACTCATCTTTTCTAAATGGTGAGGAGTTAGCTCATCAAAAACAACATAAATGACTCTTCTACAGTAAGAGTCCTTTTATTAAATACTCTATAGCTTTGTTGTGCAGTGAATACCCAAAGAATATGGATTCTATATTTTGCATCAATTTTTCTTGGTTATTTTTACCATTATTCAACACAAAGCATTTACACCCAAAAACATAAAATAATTAATATTAGATTTCTTCCCATTCCAAGCTCATAGGAGGTTTTCTTTAAAATTGGGCATATTAAAACATGGTTCAATATGTAACAAGCAGTGTTCACTGTTTCTGCCCAAAGTACCTTGGAAGATTGTCTTCACACAACATAATTCGGGCCATTTTTTTCAAAGTCCTATTCTTTCTCTCTAAATACCATTTTGTTATGGTGTTCTAGGAGCGGAGAAGTTGCGATCAATGCCATGCTCATGCAATATTCCATCAAAAAATTGATTTTGAATATTTAGTCCCGTATCACTTCTTCTAGAAATAATAGAAAGATTTTTCCTCATTTGAAACCTTTTGTGAAATTTTTGAAATACATTAAAGTTCATCTTTTGTTCGATAAATATTATCCATGTGAATCTAGCAAAAGTCATCTACATCACAAGGCCATATTCATACCACCTAGGCTTGGGGTCCTAGTGTTGGTCCAAACTAGTCCCATGTGAATTAGCTCAAGGGTATAGTATTGAAATTATATGTTCTGCGATTTAAAACCCTCCTAGATATTTGGCCTAATTAGATTTTTCGATTTAAACACCTCCTAGATTATTTGGCTAATTGACAAGCATCATATATATAATCAAGATCAACTTTGAAATGTGGCAAACCTCTAACTAGATTCTTTGAAATTAATTTAGTAATTGTATGCATGCTAGCATGACCTAATCATCTATGCCAAAGTAAACAAGACTCCTTGGTCTTAGCATTCATTGCTACAAGGCTGGAACCACTAGTTATGGCTAGATCATTAAGATCTACCACATAGATATTTCCAACTCTATGACCAATGAATTTATTGCTAGAGTCAAGAGATTTAGTTACTGTACTCATAGATGATTCAAAGATAACCTTGAAGTGTTTATCACAAAGTTGACTAATACTCAATAAATTATGCTTCAATTTGTCTACTAGTAGCACATCTTCAATAAAAGCACAGGAGGTTATCTTGATCTTATCGATTTCGATTATTTTTTCCTTGCCATTATCACCGAAAGTAACCGATCCTCCTTCTTTCATTTGTAAGGTGATAAACTGGTCCTTATCACTGGTCATACGCCTTGAACAGTTGCTGTCTAGATACCATCATTTCTTAGCATTCATCGTTGCAAGACAATCCTGCAAAATAATTAAGGAGTGGTTTTAGGTACCCAAGCTAACTTAGGTCCTTTCGAGTTAGCAAAATTGGTTCCTTTTGGAATCCAAATAGTTCTGAATTTTATTGCACCAATCTTAGAACTTTTCAAAGAGTTGCATTGGTGAAATTTATGCCCAAATCTATGACATGCATAGCAAACAATTTTGTCATTTTGAATGATGCATGCTTTGAAGCTTTAACAGATGCAGAAGTAGATATGTTTGGCTTGAAAGATTTTTGAACATAAATCTTAGGAATGTACTTTAAGCCTTTTGAAACAAAATTTGAAGGAAATGAACCAAAAGCTTTTTGAGATTTAGTGTTTGAAGCTGAAGCTTTTGAAGATACAAATTTTTTTGCTAAAATTCCTTTGGCATTTAAACATTAAATCCATTCCAGCTTCATTTTTTGAATCTTTTTGTTCTTTAGAATTAGCTCAAGCTTATTAAAACTCAAGGTAAGTTTTTCTACGAGAGGCTTAAGCTTTTCAACCTCTTTTCTTAGATCATTATTTTCGGTAACTAAAGCTTTATTTGTCCAATAAAAAACATTCTTCTCATTTTTCAAAGCTATAACATTATCAGAAAAAATATTTAATTCTTTTGCAAAATGTTACTCTTTTCTAAAATTTCATCCTTGTCTTTTAGCAATAAATCGTTTTGTTTCTTCAAGGATTAATTTTAACCCTAGCTTTCTTGAATTTAGCAAGCAATCATGAATGGCAGAATTCAATTCTGTAAGGGTTTTGGTGACCAGGGCGGAAGCATGGATTTCAAAAATTTATTATGAAACCACTACCAAATCCTTAACCCAAGACCTCCTTACTAGGAATTAAAATATACAAACATGCATATATAATAAACTAGAGTTTAGGCACCAACCTGAACCGCTAGTATCCAATCCGATGAAAAAAACCCTGATTCAGCCTTCTTCTCCACCAGGCACCCAATGTTCGCCCTCCAATGGTGATCCACACGAAACTCGGACCAAGGAAGAACTCCTTCTTCAAGTTGCTTGGAGAAGTGGAACTCTTTCGGCAGCCTTTGGTCTATTGACCACTGTAGGACACCCTGTCCTATTGTAGGGCACTAAAGACACTCTCCTAAACCACTCTTGGTTTTAGGACAACCTTCCTCTAGGACCCTTTAGGCTTATTTCCTAAAACAAAGCCTTGTCCTAGTAGAAAAGACCTTGTCTTAACAAGACAAGTCTTGTCTTAAAGAAAGGAGGGAGAGAGAGACACTCAGAATAGTACTTCAATGGAATTCTTATTATCAAACTCATTTCACCGCCCCCTATTTATAGATACAAGAGGGGCGTGTAATATGTCCTCTCATCAACTTATCAGATATGATTTTTCAAGACCGAAGAGAAGTTATCTGGCTTGAAAAATCATATCTAATAAGCACATTCATGCACCGAAGGCCTTATTCACATCCCTTCTTTTATCTGGACAAATTCTCACTTGCCACATGTTAATTACCGGTCCCTAGGAAGCCAAGAGGTGCCTCTTCAATCTATAAACATCGAAGATTATGAAGAGTCCTGATAGCAGAAGGACTCTCCATTAGAACCGCGCGCCACATGAAGAGTTGCGACTCTTCATGCGCCGCGCGCCATCCTTCTTCCACGCAAATTTTAAAGAATATTGACCAGTCAAAATATAGGTAATATGGGTGTCATTGGAAAGAGTATAAAATTTTCTTTCTGACCATATAAATTATATTCAAATCAGAGATCTATAGCTCATTCTGTGCCCTTTGAAGTTAAGGTATCATTTAGGTACCAAGAGTCCCATGCCATTGGGACTCTTCATGTATGGCACCTAAAATGCCCTTAAATCCAAATTAAAATCAGATTTAGCTCTGATTAGGCTAGCCCCACTTATGACTCAACCTAATTTAGATTTTCCATAATTAGGTTAGCCCAATTAGCAAGCAACCGGACCCAATCCAATTGGATTAGGATTTGGTTAGCCTACATATGCTAGTATGTAATCCGGCTAACCAATTAGGATCCTATGACCCTAATTAAATCATGAATGGCTTCCTTGGCCAAGTCTCTATTATGTGTGACCCATTGGGTTCCACATATAGCCAGCAGTAGGTTTAGGTTTGAGCCGATTCGATCCGATCGAACCCGATTGACCTAATTAGGTCAAATTGGCTCACCTAATTGTCCAATTCGAAACACATATCGAATTGACTCCTGAAACCAAATCAATTGGTTCATGAAGACCTACAAGACAAGATTGACGTCTAGCAACGTATCATGCCTACCCAGAGATGAGAATTTTGGTCGATTTTACCAAAATACCCTTCAGTGGTGAGTACCGGGCAATTCAGTCCTTCAATCTCCTTGCATCCTGAATATGACTATGGATATGGATACTTGTCAAATCCAATTTCATATTCTTTTTTGCTCAATCTGATAATGATGATTCATTAATGAACCATTAGAGACTATTTCTAATATTCATACTTTGATCAAAGATTTCTTGAATCTTCATTTGATTGAAATCATCTGGATGCGCTTCCCTCTTACTAGGGTTGATCGATTCCTTTTTGACCTACTCACAACCTCCATATGCAATCCACCATACCCAGTATCACCCGATACATGACTTAGTGTCATGATTGAGTGTGAACCAAAGTATGGATTCATGCATACAAGGTACCATGGCAGTCTTAGGTCAAAGGACCACATGCACTACTCCCACTATGAGAACTATCTATTGACAAACAGATAAGGTTCCATTAGATGTTCTCAAGCTGGATCCATTTAGTAAACTCATTCTCTAATGAGCACCCACATCCTAGTATTAGTGTCAAACACAAGTGACAGTGAGATCAGTCACCCTCTTCACCAAGCATACATAGGATGTGCTGGTCTTACCGGAAACATTGATCCCCTACTCAATATCCCATCGACCAGGAATATTCTAGATTAGGGTTTTAAGGCTTTAGGTCTCACTGGTATGATCTCATCCTAACCCTAGAACCATAGCCCTAATCTATGGGGTTCATCATATCTTAATAAAATTAATAAGACACAACGTATGATGAAAATAAAATGCCTTTATTAATTGATAATGTCAATACACTGGTTTGGGATACAAAAGAAAATCCCATCAAAATACAACATTTCGATTGGCCTAAACTAGGTCACTTAGACATAAATGTGCAGATCTAAACTAGTCAGATATGAGATATGTTGACATAAAGTATGTTAGTTAGACATGAAATTTGTTGACCTAAACTAGGTTAGTCAAACATGAGATTTGCTGACCTGGACCTTATTTTATATATGATATGACCCTTTAGCTTAGTACTTAGATTGACTACATCACCTTGGATGTCTGGTTATAAGAGCAAGTAGGGTTTAAAGTCCCTCTCTTTCCATTCAATGGGGTTCTCTTATGATGTGTTGGGGTGCCACTGTAATTTGACTCATGAAGAAAAAGTGTGAAAAGGATTTTTAACTTGTACCTTTTAAATTTGCAAGTTAAGTCAGACATAAGATGTGCTGACCTAAATAAGGTTAGTTAGATATCAGATTATGCTGATTGATTACTTAGAGACCTGAATCCAAACTTTCTCATAAATATTAAGTCATAGGTCTTCCATCATGTGTAGAGTTGCTGACATCTCTCAGGTATTGATTATTCTTGGCTAGATAGAGTGGTTTATTTACATTAAGGGGGTGCAACCACTTATTAACATGAGATGTTGTGAAGTGAATATAGTGTTGGGCCCGATAACTGGGCATAGTGAGGGACCCAATGATGGCTTCATTTTTGAATGAATGGTAGGTCCGACTTAACTAGGAAGTGTGTGCAATAACTATAGGTAAGTCTACATGACTTAGAGATCGAGTCACTACAATATGCTTTAAAAGTATTGGACAAAAGTTGTCCACTCATCGATATAGCATGTTATCAATAATTGGGCCCGATGAGGTATTGCATATCGGTGAAACCATAGTACCTACTAGGAATCCTAGTCGTGTAGGGGTTTCCACATCTCCACTGACTGTGAAAGATCCATGAAAATAGTGGGAGTCTAAATTATTTCTTAAAGTCCCTAAAAAAAAATTAAAATTAAATACAATCATCTAACTAGAATCTTTACTCTCTATGGATTAAAAGTCAGCTTCCAACCCTCTTAATTCTAGACAAATTGATTAACCATAACCTATTACAAAGACCAGATCAAATTGAAAATTAATTAGATATGTTAAGTAATGGACCAGGATTATCATATGTTACAAGCCATCTAGGCTAACCTAAGTGTAATCAATCCTAATCATTGTTTTGATAATAATTAAGGATTAGGAGCATGAGAAGCTTGGGCATGTTGATGTATAATAGATTGTAAATGGATTTGATCCAGCCATCTTTGTTTAATTCATCTATGGATAGTTTATTGTAAACTATCATTTGAAAAGATTAAGACAATTAGGTCAATTAGTAACTATTAAAGGACCTTGATGAAGGGAAAAACACCTACACCTAGCATACATTATAGCAAGAAACAGGATAAAGAATATGTATTTTTAAAATATTTTTAAGACATGCGTAGCGGAAGGCTCAGTAGATAGATCGAAACCATCTACCGATCTGCCTGCAACATGATCTAGTATAATAACCTAGCATGCAAATAAACATCAAAGCAAGAGAAAACATAAAAGTACCATACCTTTACCACAAGAGAGAAGCCGAGGAAGTGTTGTGAGAAGGAGGAGGGCGCTCGAGCGACACACATGTCTGGCCTCTACAGGATGTCCACACCTGGGCTCGACTCTGATCAACTCCCTCAGAGTGTTAGCTCTTCTGGATCCGTGGGCTGAACTTCTTCTTCCAAGAAGACTGGAATGAGAGCAGGAACCCTTTTCCAAACCTCTTTCCCAATACCTAGCTTGATTGCTAGGTGGCTCACACTCAATCCCTAAATCTCTCATAAAGCCCTTCTTCTTCTTCTCTTTTCTTATCTCCCTTATGTCTGTGTTGTAACCCCACCAGCCACTACAAAGACCTCTATTTATAAGAGTTGCTGATGCGGGACACAGACTCGATGAACCCTAGATTATTTGGAAAAGGGAAACACCTAAACAATCTAGGATCGTGAGAGGGCTAAGAAGCCTCCCGGGACTAGGGTGAAACTGAAACTAAAATCCTAAAATAGTTGATCTCTTTTGTTTTCAATTTTCTTGGTGGAGGTGGTGAAGGAAGATGGGGATGGGAGATTGGGAACTGGAACTCATGGCCCTAGGACTCACTCTAATGGGGAGACGCACATAAAAAGTCAGGGATCAAATCACACAGCTACCCTGAGCTCTCATCGAACCCATAATGCACACAGCAAGGCTCTCATAGATGCCCCGAGGGATCAAAGCACACAGCTACCCTCAATAGCACACAGCAAAGGCATCCTGCTAGGGTGACTCTCAAAGAACATAAGGGATAAGATGGGATAGGGGATAAACTAGGGTCTCACACCCCTCATCGAATCCTTAATGCACACAGTAGGGAACGAAGGCAAAATGGGCCTCAGCCCAGAACCAAGACCAGTGGCTAAACCAAAATTCTTAACAATCTTCAATTATACAGGGGGGAGGGGGGGTCTTTATATAGAAAAACCAAACCCCTCAATTACTTAGCCTACAAGCAAACCTAAAATGGAAAAATATATTACATCAAAATCCATGCTGCATCAAAATGGGTGCTGATCTGCTTTGAGAAGCATGTTGGCTTGATGAAGTACTCTGAAGATCGTGCTGCTTGGACTTCTCCAGAAAGCGTGCAGACTCATCTCACGACCGTGCACAGGGGGAGGGAAACCATCTCCGTCGAGTACCAGCGGATGGCCGATGACCGGGAAGCGGGTGGGTGCGGACGGCGAGCGACGGATAGCGGATGGCGGGCTGCAGGTGGGGGTGGCAGCACAGGGTGGGCACGGCATGCCTAGGGCGTGCCGTTTGGTCTTCCACGGCGTGGTACCCTGGGCACTGGCGAGGACCTCCGGGGGCCGAGCTTTGGCCGATGGACGGCGAGATGGCGGGCGGCGGGATGGCGGCTGGTTGTGGACGGTGGCGGCGCTGTGGTGGGGCGGTGGCAAGCGGGGCACGCATGCATGGGCATGTCGTTTGGCCTTCCCACGGTCGTGGGGCCCATGGGCATCGACGAGGATCTCTGGCGACTGGGCGTAGGCCGGTGGAGGTGGGCGGTGGGCGCGGCGGCCGGCAGCAGGCCAGCGGTGGTAGGCGGCAGTGGCAACCATGGGTGGCGGTTGGTCTTCCCACGGCCATCCCTTCATCTTCCACGGGCGTGGGCGGTGGATGCCTATTTTTCGGCGAGAGCAGGGCCGGCGAGCACCGGCGGGCGGCCGGTGGGGGCGATTGGGGTTGGGCAGCCCAGATCTGGGTCAGCGGGGCGGTGGGCTAGGGTTTGGGAGGTTTTTAAAAATCATGGGAGGAAGATGGAATAAGGCTGGGATAAAGTGGGGATAAATTATGGATAAAGCTGGAATAGTGGGGATATGTGGAATAGCGGGAATATGGAAAATAAAATTATGAGAAAAATAAGAAAAATTAGAAAAATACCCGGACCTATCTTGGATCTCATCATTCTTCTCGACCGTGTGAAGAACTCGACTCCGTCAAGTTCAAAAAATGGAGCACACCCTAATCCACAACTCGCTCTGATACCAGATGATGCGGACTAATATACATGCGATTATTTTTGTATTTTATATGTGTGGTGAGGTGGTTAAATCTCGAATATCATATCAAAATAAGATGTAGAGATTCTATATAAATTTTAGAAGCTACGCATGCAGATGAGGACCTAAGAAAGTGATAAAAGGGGATCGACGGGACTAAGAAGCCTCGATTAATGCTAGTTTACCTACAATAAAACTACTAGTGGTAGAGGGGGTGTACCTGGCAACATCTGATGCGCCTGGTGATGATCGTAGTGAAGAGATTACTCGTTCCTCGATGATGCGGCCTAGAAATCAAGCCGGAGGCCCGCGGATCCCGGCTTTCTGCTCGGTTGTCCGATTGCGGCCGATTGGAGTCTTTGGATTCGTAGGAACTCGGGGACCTACAAACAACTGTCAATGGAGAGAAAACAAAGGCTAGAAACAAGAATAATTTTAGAGAAAGGCAGCAAGAGCGTGTTGGAAGAAGAGGCTTGGAAGAAGATTGGTCGGCTAGCACTTCAGCAGGACTTCAGGCTCACACAAGATCCCTTGATGCACACAGCAGGGAGGCACACAGCAGTTGTAGAAAACTCAATTATATTTCATATCAAAAATTAACTTTCATACAAGAGACTAGGGTCCTTTAAATTGACTCATAGTCTGGGCCCCAAGTAAAGGTACAATAGACTTTACCTAGGAATTCTATTCCTACCCAAACCCTAGCCAGAAAATAAGGAAACAAAGGTAGAATAAATCCCTAGAATTTCTCTCCCTCTCCTTGCCTTGGTCGGCCAAGGGAGGTGACCATAGGGGAGGCTGACCAAGGGGGGGTGTCTATAAGATGGTTTGGCTCCTTGGTTCCTTCATGGGCCTTCATATGGCCCAATTAGCTACGGGCTACAGTTCAGGGCTCCCGAGCTTCTGATTTCTCCTCCTGAGGTCTTCAAATCTTCAGGCTGGGTTGGACTTGGTCTTCACTTGTATGATGTAGTCTGAGTCTTCAGTGTACTTGGACAGGACTTAAAAAAATAAAATTAGCTCAACATGAGCTGGCTAGCACTGAACTAAAATGACAACTCAAAAGACTTAAATGACAAACTAAAATGGACTCAGATAGACTAAGCCCTTATTACAAATGGACTCGAATATGACTAGGTAATCCACAGAGGGTTGAGAAGCCCCTATTTTATTCTGGTGCCTTTGGTCTCCCCACCAATTACATTTGTGTGTTTATATATGTGGGAGAGGTGGTTAAATCCCGAATATTAGATCAAAATAAGATGTAGAGAATTCTATATGAATTTTAGAAGCTACGCATGCAGATCAGGACCTAAGAAAGCAGTAAAAGGGGATCGCCGGGACTAAGAAGCCTCGGTTAGGGCTAGTTTACCTACAATAAAACTACTGGTGGCAGAGGGGGTGTACCTAACAACGTCTGATGCACCTGGTGAAGATCGCAGCGAAGAGATCACTCGTTCCTCGATGGATGCGGCGTGGAAAATCAAGCCGGAGGCCCGCGGATTCCTGGCTTTCTGCTCGGTGGTCCGATGTGGCCCGGTTGAGTTGTTGGATTTGTAGGAACTCGGGGACCTGCAAACAACCGTCAAGGGTGAAAAAATAAAGGCTGGAAATATGAATAATTTTAGAGAAAGGCGGCAAGGGTGTGTTGGAAGAAGAGGCTTGGAAAAAGATTGGTCAGCTAGCACTTCAGTAGGACTTCAGGCTCACACAAGATCCCTTGATGCACACATCTAGGAGGCACACAGCAGTTGTAAAAACTCAATTATATTTCATATCAAAAATTAACTTTCATATAAGAAACTAGGGTCCTTTAAATAGATTCATAGTCTTGGGCCCAAGTAAGGGTACAATAGACTTTACCTAGGAATTCTATTCCCATCCAACCCTAGCTAGAAAATAAGGAAACGAAGGTAAAATAAATCCCTAGAATTTCTCTCCCTCTCCTTGCCTTGGTCGACCAAGGGAGGTGACCATAGGGGAGGCCAACAAGGGGGGGTGTCTATAAGCTGGTTTGGCTCCTTGGTTCCCTCCTGGGCCTTCATTTGGCCCAATTAGCTACGGGCTACAGTTCAGGGCTCCCGAGCTTCTGATTTCTCCTCCTGAGGTCTTCAAATCTTCATGCTGGGTTGAACTTGGTCTTCACTTGTATAATGTGATCTTGAGTCTTCAGTGTACTTGGACAAGACTCAAAAAAATAAAATTAGCTCAACATGAGCTGACTAGCACTGAACTGAAATGACAACTCAAAAGACTCAAATGACAAACTAAAATGGACTCAGATGGACTAAGCCCTTATTACAAATAGACTCGAATATAACTAGGTAATCCACAGAGGGTTGAGAAGCCTTTGTCTTATTCTGGTGCCTCTAGTGTCCCCACCAATTCTCCCGGGGTGGGAGGAACTCGACCTTGTCGAGTGAAGATCAGGCTGGCTCACATATCTCTCGAGGAGGTCTTGGCTGAGGTGCTGCAAGTCCTCTCAAAAAATCCATTAATCGTCTGACTCTTGCCGGCCTTGCCATCAGAATAGGAAGCGTTGATAGCCATGGCCCCGAGTTGTGATGGCTTGATCATCCAGGATATGCTCGATCCGTTCTCCTCTCTCAGGCCAATTTATTGGTGGACACTCTAGGTTAGGGTCACTCACAATGAAAAGGAATAGGTCCAAAGGCCTCACTAGGTATCACTGTCGGTTCCCTGTACTCAACCAGGTCTGTAATATTGAAGGTAGAACTAATGCCCAAATCCAAAGGCAAATCTAAAACATAGGCATTTGGTCCAACCCTCTCTATCACTTTAAAAGGTCCGGCTCTGTGAGCATGAAGCTTCTTTTTAGGCCTAAGCCTAACCAAGATAGAATCCACTACATCAAATTCTTTGGCCCTTCTTCGGGAATTAGATAGTTTCTTTCAATATTAGTGCAGGTGGTGAACATGCTAGGCATATGCAGACTCCTAATAGATGATGCAAAGGACTCAAACTATCATCTAACAGACTTGACTATGCATTCCTATCGAAGGAATTTTTATTAAACTCTTTGGACCTAAACCTAATAGATCATAGGTTCTCTAGGTTTGGTCCTAACTTGACATGCATATGAAAACTTACAATGGGCTCCTAGCAAATTTCATAGGGTATGCCATAAGTATAATTCAAGCCTAACATGCGTGATGAATGCATGTAGTATGCTAATCTCAGTTAAATGTAATCTAATGATCCTAGAAATGCTGGAGGTGTCTGGAAAGGGCAAAAAATAAGAGGTGGGTTCAGGATTAGTCTGGTAGGGTAGGGAAAGAGGTTTGGGATTAGTTGGATAAAGTCAGATAAAAAGAGGCATGCCGGGGACTAATCCTAGACTAATGAGGTTAACCTTACAAGGTTGAGGTCTATCTACAGGGTTTGCATAATGGAAGGATGGGTTACTAATCTCAGGAAAGAGGTCCTTAATGGAAACTATAAGAGGAGGCTCAACCTAAGGGTAATGATTCAAAGAGATCAGGTCCTTAATAAATTCTTCTGGTTCTTGTATTTTAGGACTAAACTCTATAATTTGGCTCCCCTCTATGATTTCCTCAGACAGGGTTCTAGCAACAATATCTAGGTTCTCTTCCTCTAATTGTTCTTCCATTACAGCTTTAGGCTGGATGTGGTTAGGGTCAACTACCTCTAGGTTGGCTTCTACTTGGGTATCTATTGGGTCAGCTATTTCTAGGTCATCTATAGGTATCTCCTCTTCTCTCTCATACTCATCTGCTAAGTTCACATCAGCTTCATGTTGGGAATTATGTCCCAAGCCAATCGCCTGGGTTGTAGGCGGTTGGGCTCAGTATTGTATTCATATTATGAATTAATAAAATATTATTTTTGGCAGCTCATCACATATGTATTTCTCTGAAATGAACTCTTTCCATGTGATGAAGTCCTAGGACTACACTGACTTCGATACAGAGAGGATGAATCGAGTGGTCCTTAAACCCAGTTCACAACCAAAGGATATATTGTACTGGATGGCAATATATCAAGTATAGGTTGTTGCAGTTCACATCATTTGGTTGTCCTCTTGACCAAACGAGTGTGGTGACACTGATGTGATCTACAAGTGGGATATGTGGTATCTCATTGAACGTGACTCCGTGTAGCCCCTTTCTGCCAAAGGGAAACTCAGATGGATATGGGTATATGTGTCCCTCTGACCTGAGGTCATCATGGTAGCTTGCAAGCAACTCCCTGTGCTTTGGTGCCGGACTACCCGGATTTTTAATCCGGTGACGGAAGGTTTCTGGGTACAGGCAAGTACTTGTGGAGCAGTGATGGTCCAAGATGGAATTGACCTGTCCAAACAGTTTGGATTGAATGTCTCGCAGTATCTCAATTTAGCAAATCCTCGGCCGGGGTAGTCCTAGTGAAGAGTCACTGGGCTTGCGAAGTTGAGACACGTAGTCGACTGACTCAGTTTGGGTTGGTAGCCCAATCTCAGTCGTCATTAGCATTAAAGGTCAAAAGGATGAATTATACGGTAACCATATGCCAGAGGTTCGATAGTTTGCTCCCGCATCTTCGACCTATCCGGATGCCAGGATCCATTGTTAGATGGTTTCCTGTGCTGGTACTAAAAATTGTTCTAGTGCTACCGTTTAGGTTCGAACCTATGAGGTCACACGCCACAGAGGATAACTCTCTGATCCGGATACCGATTACGATTGAGAATCATCTTCTCGTTTTTATGGTCACAGTATTTTTTTTTAGCAGTCTTTTCCCCGTCTTTCCCTTGTCTGTGTCGACCAAGAAAATGTTCTTGGTTGACCAGCACTGCGCCAGGATTTTTCTGAATCAGTTTTGAACTGATTCGGAGTTCGTTTCGGCCTCCAATTGGATGTGAACCAATTGAACCCACTTTAATTGGGCTTGAACCGGTTCAATTGGTTTGAACCAAGTGCTTTAATGGGATTGAACCATTTTTTTTGGTTTGGACCGGTTTTTATTTGGACTGATGTTTTCCTCTCTTTTGACCGTTTACACGGTATTTTTTCCATTCGCTGGGGAGTGGAATACCAAGCGTCGTTGAAGCCGAACGTCCCCATCATTTGACACTTGTTGTCGGCGTCTCTCTCTCCCTCCTCCCCTCCACCCTTTTTAAACCTAGTTTTATTGCTGGTTAAATGGTGTTTGGCAACTGCTGGCCGCTTGGCTTTTCCCTGTCTCCAACTCCCTCTCACGGCTACCTTTTTAAACTTGCTATTGCCCTGTTTCAGCATTTTTTTCATCATCGTGCAACATCCAGCAATAGGATTTGAGTGCTGTTCTTTGGGAGCCTCATTCCTTCTTCCATAGAGTATTCTTGGGGTTGGGTTTAGGAGAGTGTGAGGGAGTGAAACCAGACCTTAATCCCTCCTTTTTGTTGTGCTCAAATCCTCTCTGCAGCAAAGAGAAGTTGCTGAAACTTACCTGTGACCGTGTCCTCTTCCAGCGGCTAGCACCGCTCGTGAGAGAGGTTCAGAGTTCCCCCAGCGTGTCTCCCCTCTAGAGGGAGTTCTTTTCTACTCCTGGGAGCAAGAGGATCGAGCCGGATTCGTTGCTTCAGCTCCAAACGCAACGAAGCAGGCTGCTATTTTTCTGCAACCAGAATTTTAGCAGCAAGTTTTTGAGCATTTTTACATCCTGTACACTGTGATTTGGTTGCAGTTTCAGTGGCAAATCGAAGAAGACTTCTCCACCTTGCAGCTGCTTCGATTCAGGAGGCAAACGGAGGTCCGGAAGCCATCGTTCCGGCAACCTTTTTTCACCCCAAAACAGAGTTTTCTGCTGTCCAAGGAAGAAGAAGACTGGGATAAGTTTATCCCACTTATTCCAGCCTATTCCAGTTTTATCCCAGGGTTATTCCAGGCAGAATAAAGGTATGGAAAACTAATTTTTTAATCATGCATAGATAGATTAAATTGTTAATATTTTATAATATTTTATATGATTATGCATGCCTAAATGCAACTAAATTTAGATTAATTCCTGGCGGAGCAGATACCCGCTGCGTGAATTTTAAAAATTGTTTTAAAATCCAATCTGCTCCCACAGATGTTTGCATGCCTAGTGTAGGATCTTGTCAAACCACCTGCATCATTTACTATCAATGGTATCAGAGCCAGGTTCCATGTGTAATCTATTTATGTTTGCATGTATGTAGATTAAAATTGTTTTAATCTAATGATGTATCAAAATTTCTTTTGGAAGATAGTTGAGACCTTCACCATGAGCATGTATCTTTGACACGATGCGGATCGTCTGTGTTGCCTTTTTAGAAGGATCCTTAAAGAATATTAAAATTAAAAATGTTTTAATTGATGATACATAGTTTTAGGCATGTTTATATGGATATAAAATATCTTGATGCATGATTTTTGGTTATGTAAAAATGTTTTACATTGTGACTTAATTAAAATTGTTTTAATTAAATCTTTGGCTTATTAAAATCTTTTAGGTTTATGAAATCTAAAACACTTGCATAAGCCATTTTGGATTAATTGGGTTAGCTGACTAGTTGGGTCCATAACTGGGTTAGACCTAAGTTTAGTTGAACCGATATATAAGAAGATTAAACAAAAGTTGTTTAAGGTCTTTCTTTAGAACTATCTAATAGTTAGATTAGTTGATCTGTTCATCTAAAATGGATCCAATTAGTGGCTCAGTGGACGCCCGAGTCTTTAGGCTGGTCTGATCGAGTCTAGTAAACCAACTAGTGTCGAGGTAGGTTTGGCATTGTGATCATGGTGTATGAGACAACCTCTTTCCTAGCCAACTTGGTTGGTGTCTAGGAAAGATGGTTAATGGCGGATACTCACCCATGATCTCACTTACCTGGCTAGTCGAGTCGACCAGAACTGATTTGAAAAGCTTAATGACTCGAGTTAACCCATGTCACCTAGGTTGATCGGTCTGACTGATCTATAGGTGCCCATGGATCATTTGTTGATTTATTTCAACCCTCCTGGAATCTGATTGATTCAGTGGGTAGATGATCCGTGTCCTTATCTCTTTTTTCTGTCATAGTTAAAAATCCTCTAAAATTATTAGGTCCTTAAAAAGACTAAGTCAAGGAGTTGATAGTGTCTTTGCCTCCCATTAAGTTGGATAGAAATGTGTCCACTAGCTTGGTGTGCATCGGCAGTTCCATAGAACGGGTGTACATCCGGCGACTGGAATTTCTATCTGATCGATGATGGTTCAGTGCAACCTCCTTAACGGGACCAGGTGGGCCGGCCAAAGTCGGACTTGGTCTTTAGTTAACTGGAAGCATTGGATTGTCATTTAATGGTTAGACCTAACCAGAGACCCGCAATAGGAGGCCCCTAGGCCGATTGTGGGTGCTCTCTAGGGCAAAATAAAATACTGAAAATTGTTTAGGGAAACAATTGGTTTACGAACCTACCTTTAGGCTCGTATGGGTGAGCCAGCCATAGTCGGGCTCATGCGAGGCCTATTGAATTTCAGTACCCACTTGAAAAAGCATGTTTTCACGGATTGGAGTTAGAGGCTACCAATCTGAAAAATTAGTAGGAGAAACCTTTAGACTAAAGTCCAAGTCTTTTGGTTAAGTTATTCATTCATAAACTAAATTGGTCTTATTTTCTTTTCAGATGTCTTCAAATTTATCGCTCCCGGTCACTTCTCGATAACGAGAAGTTAAAGGGTCACAACTTCGATAGTTGCTATCGAAGATTGAGAATTGTTCTGGAGCATGAACGGATCCTCTATGTAATAGCGGATCCGTTACCTGAAATCCCTCCCGCTAATGCACGGAGTGCGGTCAGAGATGCTTATCTGAAGTGGGTCTCTGATCGGACTACTGTCCGATGCATCATGTTAGCGGTTATGAACGACAAGTTCAGTCGCAAATTCGAGGAGGCCCAACCTGATGAAATCCTTCAAAAGTTGAAGGAATCCTTCGGCACCTCGAATGATGTAGAATGGTACAAAGTGTCTTATGCCATCTACAACTCCAAGATGCCGAATGGCGGTTCAGTCACTGATCATGTATTGTACATGATCGAGTTGATTGAAAAGTTGGGCAAACTCGGATGCCCCTTGCACGAGCAGCTCGGCAAGGATGCGATCCTGAATTCTCTTCCCTCCTCCTATCTTGATTTTCTCGATCATTACAAAATGAACAAGCCTGCAGTCAACTACCATGGTCTTTTGGGGTTGCTGCAGACTTTCGAGGAAATACCACCAACTGAATAAGGGGGTGGTAAATTTAGTGGGAGGAAGTAGAGGTCTTCGTCCCTTTAAGAAAGGGACAAAGAAAATAAATAAGAAGGGAAAGAAGGTACAGAATGTTCCTGGCCCTAGTCAGACCAGGAAGTATAAGGCTGATCAATCTTCTGCAGAATGCTTCTACTGCAAGAAGAAGGGACACTGGAAGAGGAACTGTCCTCTTATATTGCATCCCTTTATCCGAACAGGGCGAGGAAGCAGAAGTCTACTGAACAAGGTATTATATGATAAAACCTTGTAATTACTCAATTGTTGATACTGCTAACTGGGTTGGATACTGGTAGTCCAATTCATGTTTGTAATTCATTACAGGGACTTCAAGTTAGCAGAAGATTTGAAGATGGAGAACAGTTTCTGAGCGTCGGGAATGGAAATCGTGTTCCAGTACTGGCGGTTGGAGTCCTGCGTCTTGTTTTGAGTCTTGTACTGTCGAACTAGTCGATTGTCACTATTGTCCTAGTTTCATTATGAGCATAATCTCTGTAGGCCTTTTGGCCAATTGTGGTTTTGAACTTTCAATAAAAGGAGATTTTTGCAATGTTACTTTGATAACTCTGTTATAATGAAAACTAGATTAAATAATGGCATATATGTACTATCAAGGCCTATTAGTGTAATGTACACTTCTAGCAAACGCCCAAGGTTAGATAATATCAATAATTGTATCTTTGGCACTGTAGACTAGGTCATATTAACCAAAATAGGATCAACAAGATGCGAGGAGATGGACTTCTCGAGGTCAGTGATTCTGAATCACTGCCCACTTGTGAATCCTATTTACATGGTAAAATGACCAAGTCACCTTTTTCTGGAAAAGGTGAACGATCTATAGAACTCCTAAGTCTAATAATACTGATGTATGTGGACCAATGGCAATTAGTGCCAAAGGACGAAACAAAATATTCATTATATTTACAGACGACTTTTCGAGGTTCGGTTATGTCTTTCTAATGAGACATAAGTCTGAGTCGTTTGAAATGTTCAAACGATACCGTGAATGAAGTAGAAAAAGCAAACTAGAAAAAGTATTAAAACCCTTCGATCTGATCAAGGTGGTGAATACTTATTTGGTGCATTTTTGACATATCTTGAGGAGAATGGAATTCTCTCTCAGTGGACTCCTCCAGGAACACCACAGTTGAATGGTGTGTCCGAAAGGAGGAATCGAACCTTGTTGGACATGGTTCGATCAATGATGGGCTTTGCAACTCTGCCGCTATCCTTTTGGGGATATGCGCTTCAGACAGCCTGTTACTTGTTGAATAATGTTCCAGTAAGTCTGTTGTCTCCACTCCGTATGAGATGTGGAATGGATGTAAACCCTCATTCTCACACCTTCGGGTCTGGGGTTGTCCGGCTTACGTAAAACGTTTAGACACAGACAATCTTGGTCCTAAGTCTGACAGGTGTTTATTCATTGGTTATCCTAAGGAAACCAAACAAGGGTATTTCTTCTATTTGGAGAATGAACAAAAGTGTTCGTTGCTCTTAGAGCTATCTTTTTGGAAAAGGAGTCCTTGGAGAAGGAACTATAAGCCTCTAAGATTGAACTGATGATGTTCAGTCAATAGAAGAACCTGCACACTCTAAGGACATCATGGAACCAGCTGTGATTGACTCACACCCTGAACCCATTAGGAGATCTGGTAGAAAACCGTGTCAGCCGGACAGATACTACGGTTTCTTGGTCCGGGACAGCGATCCCATTGAGCTCGATGAGAACAATGAGGATCGATCACCTATATGGATGCACTTCAGAGATCTGACTCTGAGGCATGGCTTGGAGCCATGCGATCCGAATGGAGTACATGGAAAACAACAATGTTTGGACATTGGTTGATCCGCCTGAAGGAATAAAACCCATCGGGTGTAAATGGATCTTCAAGAGGAAAAGGGGCACAGATGGGAAGGTAGAAACCTATAAAGCCTGTCTGGTTGCCAAGGGGTATCGTCAGCGATATGGTATCGATTATGACGAGCTTTCTTCCCTGTGGCAATGCTCAAGTCCATTCGGATCATGCTTGCTTTGGCAGCATATTTGATACGAGATCTGGGCAGATGGATGTCCGAACCGCTTTCCTGAATGGGGCTGTAAAGAAGAGGTGTATATGATACAGCCTGAAGGGTTCACATCCATAGATGAATCAAAAGTATGCAAGTTGCAGAGGTCCATCTATGGACTCAAGCAAGCATCTCGAAGTTGGAACTTATGGTTGATAGGGTGTATCAAATCGTACGGCTTCGTTAAGAATGGAGAAGAACCATGCATCATATAAATGGGTTAATGGTTCTGTGATTGTATTCCTAGTACTGTATGTTGATGACATTCTCTTAATTGGGAATGATGTCGCAGCATTACAAGGAATAAAGGTCTGGTTATCATCTCAGTTCTCCATGAAGGAACTGGGTGAAGCTTCTTACATACTAGGTATGAAGATCTAGAGAGATAGATCTAAGAAGCTTTTGGGACTGTCCCAGTCTACGTACATTGACACCGTGCTGAAACGGTTAAGCATAGAAAATTCCAAGAAAGGCTATCTTCCGATAGGGTCTGGAATTACTCTTTCCAAGAAGGAATGTGTGACAACTCCTGAGGAAAAAGAGTGCATGATAGAGTACCTTATGCTTCTGCAGTAGGCTCTATCATGTATGCTATGACTTGTTCTAGACCAGACGTGGCATACTCACTAGGAGTGTAGTGAGTAGATACCAGTCTGACCCAGGTGAGGTGCATTGGAAGGTGTGGTAAGACCATCCTTAAGTATTTAAGAAATACTAAAGATCAATGGCTGATTTATGGAGAACCTGACTTGAAACTTGTGGGGTACAATGACTTCAGTTTTCAGTCGGATAGAGACGATAGCAAGAGTGTGTCAGGGTTTGTATTTACCCTGAACGGAGGAGCGATCTGCTGGAAAAGTTCCCAGCAGGCAAACTGTTGCAGACTCGGTATGCAAAGTAGAATATATTGCAGCATCAGATGCAGCAAGGAAGCTGTTGGTGTGGTTGCGGAAGTTCCTTGGAGAGCTAGGGGTGGCACCTTCCCTAGATGATCTTGTTCCGGTGTACTGTGACAGCACTGGAGCCATTGCTCAAGCTAAGGAGCCAAAAGCTCATCACCGCACCAAGCATATATTACGTTGCTACCACCTCATACGAGAGATCGTGGAACGAGGCGACATCAATCTTCTAAAGATCGATGGAAAAGAAATCTGGCCGACCCCTTCACTAAAGCCCTTGGAATAAAAGAGTTCGAATATGTAAATGGGAAATGGGTATTAGATATTCTTTTGATTGGCTTTAGTACAAGTGGGAAGTTGTTGGGAATTTTGTTCCCAAAGCAAATCGCCTGGGTTGTAGGTGGTTGGGCTCAGTATTGTATATTCTATATGAATTAATAAAATATTATTTTTGGCAGCTCATCACATATTGTATTTCCCTGAAATGAACTCTTTCCATGTGATGAAGTCCTTAGGACTACACTGACTTCGATACAGAGAGGATGAATCGAGTGGGTCCATAAACACAGTTCACAACCAAAGGATATATGTACTGGATGGCATATATCAAGTATAGGTGTTGCAGTTCACATCGTTTGGTTGTCCTCTGGACCAAATAAGTGTGGTGACACTGATGTGATCTACAAGTGGGATATGTGGTATCTCATTGAACGTGACTCTGTGCAGCCCCTTTCTGCCAAAGGGAAACTCACGATTGGATATGGGTATATGTCCCTCTTACCTGAGGTCATCACGATAGCTTGCAAGCAACTCCCTATGATTTGGTGCCGGACTACCCAGATTTTTAATCCGGTGACGTGATGGAAGGTTCTGGGTACAGGCAAGTACTTGTGGAGCTGATGGACCAAGATGGAATTGACCTGTCCAAACAGTTTGGATTGAATGTCTCGCAGTATCTCAATTAGCAAATCCTCAGCCGGGGTAGTCCTAGTGAAGAGTCACTAGGCTTGCGAAGTTGAGACACGTAGTCGACTGACTCAGTCTGGGTTGGCAGCCCAATCTCAGTCGCATTAGTATTAAAGGTCAAAAGGATGAATTATACGGTAACCATATGCCAGAGGTTTGATAGTTGCTCCTGCATCTTCGACCTATCCGGACGCCGGGACCCATTGCTAGATGGTTTTCCTGTGCTGGTACTAGAAATTGTTCTAGTTCTACCATTTAGGTTCGAACCTATGAGGTCACACGCCACAGGGATAACTCTCTGATCCGGATACCGATTACGATTGGAAATCGTCTCTGGTTTTATGGTCACAGTATTTTTTTTTAGCCACACTTTTCCCCGTCTTGCCCTTGTCTGTGTCGAACCGGAAAATGTTTCGGGTTGACCAGCACTGCACCAGGATTTTTCTGAATCAGTTTTGAACTGATTCGGAGTTCATTTTGGCCTCCAATTGGTTGTGAACCAATTAAACCCAATTTAATTGGGCTTGAACCGGTTCAATTGGTTTGACCAAAGTGGTTTAATGGGATTGAACCATTTTTTTTGGTTTGGACCGTTTTTATTTGGACTGATGTTTTCCTCTCTTTGGACCGTTTACACGATATTTTTTCCATTCGCTGGGAGCGGAATACCAAGCGTCGTTGAAGCCGAACGTCCCCATCGTTTGACGCTTGTTGAGGGCGTCTCTTCTCCTCCCTCCACCCATCTTTTAAACTAGTTTTATTGCTGGTTTAAATGGTGTTTGGCAACTGCTGCCGCTTGGCTTTTCCTGCCTCTCCAACTCCCTCTCACGGCTGCCTTTTAAACCTGCTATTGCCCTGTTTCGCATTTTTTTTTCATCACCGTGCAACATCCAGCAATAGGATTTGAGTGCTGTTCTTGGGAGCCTCATTCCTTCTTCCATTGAGTGTTCTTGGGGTTGGGTTTAGGAGAGTGTGAGGGACTGAAACCAGGCCTAATCCCTCCTTTTTGTTTGTGCTCAAATCTCTCTGCCAGCAAAAGAGAAGTTGCTGAAACTTACCTGTGACCGTGCCCTCTTCCAGCTGCTAGCACCGCTCGTGAGAGAGGTTCAGAGTTCCCCGGCATGTCTCCCCTCTAGAGGGAGTTCCTTTCTACTCCTGGGAGCAGAGGGATCGGAGCCGGGATTCGTCGGCTTCAGCTCCAACGCAACGATAGGCATGGGCTTTGCTGGTTTTTCTGCAAACCAGTATAAAGGGAATTTTGTCAGCAGCAAATTTTTTTTCAGCATTTTTTACATCCTGTTACGCTATGATTTGGGTTGCAGTTTTCAGTGGCAAATCGAAGGAAGACTATCTACCACCTTGCAGCTACTTCGATTTCGGGAGCAAACGGAGGTCCGGAAGCCATCGTTCCGGCAACCTTTTTTCACCCCAAAATAGAGTTTTTCTGCTGTCCAAGGAAGAAGAAGACTGGAATAAGTTATCTCACTTATTCCAGCCTATTCCAGTTTTATCCCAGGGTTATTCTAGGCAGAATAAAGGTATGGAAAACTAATTTTTTAATCATGCATGGATAGATTAAATTGTTTAATATTTTATAAATATTTTATATGATTATGCATGCCTAAATGCAACTAAATTTAGATTAATTCCTGGCAGAGCAGATACCCGCTACGTGAATTTTAAAAATTATTTTAAAATCCAATCTGCTCCCGCAGATATTTGCATGCCTAGTGTAGGATCTTGTCAAACCACCTGCATCATTTACTATCACTTCATACACTTCTACGTTCATGTAAGCCTTGTCAATCAAAGGGATGGTAGGGAATGGTCAGCTAAGGAAAAATTGGCTAGGTCCTGGTCTCTGATTATGGACACTACTCCTAGCAGGTTCAGGTTGCCTAAGTGGTAGTGGCTTACTATTGGGTTCATATTTAGGGGTACTAATCCTATGGGATTCAAGTTGACTAGGGGAAACATGACTAGTACTAGGCTGATACCTAGGGGTTATGGGATTATAGGATCTGGGGTAATAGGATTTGGGTTCAGCTCATAGGTCTTGGGTCTACTGGACTCATGGGATATGGGCTCATAGGTTTTACAGTCATAGGATTTGGAGTCATAAGATCCATAGGTTGTGGGTCTCTTGGACTGATAGGACTTGGGTAGGTACTTTCTCATTAGTTCAAGTTTCATGTCACTCCAGTAGTTATGGGTTCGCGACCTTCTAGCCTAAGTATTCTCTCAACATTATCCCAGTCTAACCTAGCCTGGTGAACTAATTTAGCTTTAGCAAACTTGAACTGACATCTTTCAAAATTGAAACCCATATTTTGTTCAAAATACAGGTCCATATCTCTTTTCCAAGAGAGATAATCCTCACACTCAGGATCACAAAATTTAGGTTCTACCAACACAACATACCTAGTGGCTCTCCTAAGGTTGGACTCCAAATAGGGGTCATGGTAAGGGGTTCTCCTAGGGTTAGGCTCCCTATATGGGTCAGAGTATTGGGTTCTCCTAGGGTTGGACTCCCTATATCGGTCGGGGTATTGGGTTCTCCTAGGGTTGGTATCATAATAAGGGTCATGGCGAGGGGTCCTCCTAGGATGGGGAGGTGACTCAGGATCTGGCTTAGACTACGACCCGTGGATTCTCTCTCTGGTCCCTACACGGTCCTCAACTGATCAAACCTATTGGCAAAAAGGTCAAGTCTATTATTGGTTCGGGTACTGGACTGGGTCAACTAAGTCATCTGGGTAGTTAACTGGGTAGTCATCTGGGCTATGGATTGGGCTAGCTGCTCAGTGAGTGCATTAATCTTGGCTTTAAGGTTATCCATGGGTTCAGCCAAAGGTGGAGATGGTGGATGAAAGGATGCTCCTGATCTAGTGCTCATGCAAGACTCGATCAAACCTACAACAGCTGCCTAGACCTAGAGTCCAAAACTAGATGCTCAATCAGGGTGGCAAACTAGCCTATAGTAACCCTGTACTCAGCCAGGCAGGTGTAAGGGGAGTGTTAGGTCCCTGATTGCCAATCCTAGACACCAATCAGAGATTGGCCAGGTAGGCGGACCAGCATACAAGCCCTTCAGGATTGAATCCTTGAACCACCATTCTAGACACTAAGCACAAGGCACACACAGGTTAGCTTGACACAGTGATCTAACACTTAGCCCGGACCAGACTAATAGGTGTCCCTAGCCCACTAGGGCAAATTAAGTCTAATAGATTTTAGTTAGGCTTGGGATCGAATGTAGGGGATGTGGTTTTGGGTTAAGGAGAGATGATCAAATTCTCCCCCCGTCTGACATAGCAAGAGTGCCCTTAAAGGTAGTTTATGCAATGATGACAAGCAGATGATGCAAAATTAGGGTTTAAGTATTTTTTTGGAGTTTTTGTATATACGTATTTTTTTTTTTTATTCTTTTGCAGAAATGTGATTTGCAGCCAATGACCTAATATGCTAGAAACATACTAAAAATAAAAGATATGCAAAAGAGATGCTAAACAGAACCCTAAACCTTCCAAAGTTGTCTTGCTGAAAAAACAGAGCCAAAAACTTACAGGCTATATTTTGGCTTGCAGAAACTGCACAGACTAAAACAAAATCTGAAAAAATTCTGTAAAACACTTTTAATTAATATAAATCCATAAAATAAATATCAAAACTTTTGGAGTTTTGAGCATGGAGAAACAATTAAAAGAACAGTGCATATACAAACTGTGAAGGGTGTAGAAATGAGACCTAATCTAAACTCTGATACCAAATTGATGCGGGACACAGGCTTGATGAACCCTAGATTATTTGGAAAAGGGAAACACCTAAACAAACTAGGATCGTGGGAGGGCTAAGAAGCCTCCCGAGATTAGGGCAAAACTGAAACTAAAATCCTAAAATAGCTGATCTCTTTTATTTTTAATTTTCTTGGTGGAGGTGGTGAAGGAAGGATGGGGATGGGAGACTGGGAACTGGAACTCATGGCCCTAGGACTCACTCTAATGGGAAGACGCACATAAAAAGTCAGGGATCAAAGTACACAGCTACCCTGAGCTCTCATCGAACCCATAATGCACATAGCATGGCTCTCATAGATGCCCCGAGGGATCAAAGCACACAGCTATCCTCAATAGCACACATCAAAGGCAACCCGCTAGGGTGACTCTCAAAGAACATGAAGGGATAAGAAGATGGGATATGGGATAACTAGGGCCTCACACCCCTCATCGAATCCTTAATGCACACAGCAGGGAACGAAGGCAAAACGGGCCTCAGCCCAGAACCAGGACCATTGGCTAAACCAAAAATTCTTAATAATCTTCAATTATTACAGGAGGAGAGGGAGGCCTTTATATAGAAAAACCAAACCCCTCAATTACATAGCCTACAAGCAAACCTAAATAGAAAATAAATTACATCAAAATCCATGCTGCATCAAAATGGGTGCTAATATGCTCTGAGAAGCATGTTGGCTTAATGAAGTGCTCTGAAGAGCGTGCTACTTAGACTGCTCCAGAAAGCATGCAGACTATTCTCGTGGCCGTGCATAGAGGGAGGGAACCATCTTCGTCGAGTACCAGCGGATGGCCGGCGACAGGGAAGCAGGCGCGGACAGGGCCGGTGGACGGCGAGCAGCGAACGGCGAGCAGCATGCTGCATGTGGGGTGGTAGCACAGGGTGGTCACGGCACGCTCAGGGCATGCCGTTTGGTCCTCCCATAGGCGTGGGACCCCTGGGCACCGGCGATGACCTCCGGCAGCCAAGCTTTGGTCGGCGGACTGTGAGACGGCGGGCGATGGGACGGCGGCCGGTGGCGAACGACGGTTGCAGGCGAGGTGGCGACAAGTGAGGGCACGGCATGCAAGGGCATGCTATTTGGCCTTCCCATGGCCGTGGGGCCTAAGGGTGTCGGTGAGGTCCTTCGGCGGTCAGGCATGGGTCGGTGGACGGTGGGCGGGCGGCCGGCAGCAGGCCGGTGGTGGTAGGTGGTAGCGGTGGCCATGGGTGGCAATTCGTCTTCCCAAGGCTATCCCTTTCTCTTCTAAGGGCGTGGGTAGCGGACACCAGATTTCCGATGAGAGCGGGGCCGGCGAGCACTGGCGGGCGGGCCGGCGAGGGCTGCCTGGGGTCGGGCAGCCCGGATCTTGGGGCAGCGGGGCGGTGGGCTATGGTTTGGGAGGTTTTTAAAAATCACGGGAGGAAGATCGAATAATGCTGGGATAAAGTGGGGATAAATTATGGATAAAGCTGGAATAGTGGGGATAGGTGGAATAACGGCAATAGGAAAAATAAAATTGCAAGAAAAATAAGAAAAAATAGAAAAATATCTGGACCTGTCCTGGATCCCCATCAACTGCCATAAGAGGGAGAGAAGGAAGGAGGAGAGATGGTGGGAGAGAATGGGGAAGAGGATCAAGGCCATTCCAAATGGGTCCAACCCATTAAGGAAAGTATGACATTAATACCATAAAGCCTTGGAGCCAAAACTAGTTTGAATTCGAAATTAAAACTAGGTCAAAACATGCCCATAAAGCTCTCATGAAAACCTCCCAGATTTCTGCTCGTCACAGGAAGTGTCGTCACTCGAAAATGGCCAAGTGTCGACACTTCACCTAGTGTTGATACCTGCAAAATTTCAAGCGTCAACACTTGGAGCAAAGTCAACCATATTGACTTTAGGTGATGGCAAACGATTCTCAATCGTTTATTAGCCCAAAAGATCAGATAGAAATCCTCTATGGTATATGATCCCATAGGTTCGAACACTAAGCCAGTAGCACTGGAACATTTCCAGTACTAGTCAAAGTCCTCATCTAGCAATGATACCCGACGTCCGGATAGGTTGAAGATGCAGAGCACCTCACAAGAACCTCTGGCATATGGTTACCGCATAATTCATCACTTTGACCTCATAATGTTCAGGATGACCTAGGGTTTGACTTCAACCCTAATTTGGTATATCCAGATCATGTCCCAACCTCACAAGTTCTGTGACTCCTCACAAGAACTACCCTGGCCAAGGTTTTGCTGAATTGAGATATTGAGTCATTCACTCCAAACTATTTGGAGAGGTCAATTCCATCTTGATCCACCACTGCTCCACAAGTACTTGATTATACTTAGAAACCTTTCGTCACTGGATTATAAATCTAGGTAGTCCGGTACCAAAGTATAGTGAGTTGCTTGCAAGCTGCCATGGTGACCTCAGGTCTGAGGGACACATATACCCATATCCCTTCGCGAGCAACCCTTTGGCAGAAGGGAACTCCGCAGATGGTCACCTTTAGTGAAATATCATACACTTCACTTGTATGTCACACCAGTGTCTTCACACTCCTTGGTTAAGAGGACAACCAACAAATGTGACATACAACAACCTACACTTGATACATTGTCGTCCTATAACAATGTATCCTTTGGTTGTGAACCACTTTAAGAACTACTTGATATATCCTCTCTATATGAAAACAAAGTAGTTCTAAGGACTCCATCATACAAGAGTTCATTACAGGAAAATATAAAATGATGGACAGCCAAAAATAAATAACTTATATTTATTATTAAAAATTTATATACAAATACAAAATAGCACAACCGTCTACAGCCTAGATGATTGGCTTGGGGACACAATTCCCAACACTTGAAAGGTTCAAGGGCCATGCTTCTTGATGTGGAGTGGAATTTCTCTTCCAAAAAATATTCTAACTAGAAGAAGAGGCCTATGAAGAAGTAAGAGATCGGGATCTTCCAAGTAGATGGCCATTGATAATGTAAAGTTATCTCCACTTCAAGGTTGATAATCAAAGAAATTATCCTTGTACGTGGAATCTTTAAAGAATGAATATGACATACCTTTGGAAGGTATATCAGCTGCTCAAAGAAACAATTAATTTCTAAGATAAAAATTTGATTTTTGTTTAGTTTGAAATCATAGATCCATTTATTTTAGAAATAAATTAGGTTTCGATGATTTTTTTATATATTAGTCTCTACTTACATATGATGCATCTTTGAGCTATTAGTGAGTGCCTTGGGATTTGAGTGATCTTGTGAGATAATGTCAACCTAAAGTTTATAGGTGGTACCTTAGTTTTAGTCAAGTCAAAAAGAAAGGACAATCAATTTGGAAACTATGGGCAACCATGGGCCTTTTGGCTAATTGACTATTAAGTTAGTTCTAATTTGTGAATCCTATCTTAAAGAGTGTTGACCAAATTATTTTTTATAACAAAGGGTCAAGTGAGGACTACAAATATTTACTTAGGTACACATTAATATGTGTAGCACATTTGACATGTAGGCTAGGAAAATTTTTAAGGTTCTTCGATGAGATCAAGGAAGTGATTACCTTATGGAAGAATTCTAGAATCATCTCAAATTATTTGACATAGTCTCACAATAGACTCCTTTTACATCTCGAGTTCAATAAGGTACTAAGCAGAGAAATTGAACCCTATTGGATATGATTCAATCCATTATGGGAATTATTAATTTATTTTGAAGGATTTGATTACATAACTTAGCTAATCTATTGAATTAGGTTCACTTTAAATCCATTCTTATTATATGTATATGAGATATAGGTGGACCATGGATAAATTAGAGTTGAGGTTGTTAATGGACTATATCTTAAAGAGTTGTTAGGATACTACTTTTCAATGGCTCACAAATTGTTATAACCCAATATCTATATTTATGGTTAAATAGTTTAACCTAAATATAGCAGTTGGAGGATAATTGAGCTCGAAGAGAGTCTCAAAAAAGTAATAGGCCATAGAACCTATAGAACCCTTTCGAGCAAAGCTAGTGTATGCAGTTTCTTCTCCACTTTGTATGTCTAGTAGCATCTCTCATTCTCCAAAAGGTACTAGGTACACTTATAGAGGATATAGAGGAAGATAAGGGACATAGAGATGATTCTAGAAACCTACAATGAGGTGATGTCAAACATCAATTCTGAGAAATGGTTGAATGCCATAAAGTTAGATTCCATGTGCTACAACCTAATATGCTAGATCCATCAAGAGGTATAGTACCTAATGGATATAATGATGTATAAAAGAAAATAGATGGAGATCTATAAGGCAAGGCTTAAGTAAAAGGTTATAGTCAGCATTGATTGTGGAAACCTTTTTATCTTGACCATGCTAAAATCGATACTAATTGCTATTGTAGTTCACCATGATAAGATCAGGTAGATAGATAGTGATGAGATCACAAGGTCTAAGCTGCAAAGGGTCTATTTAAATAGGCTAAAGCAAATAGCTCAAAATTGGATTACTTTCTTCTATGATATGATCATATTGTTTGATTTGCCAGGAATGAGAAGAGGAGCCATATGTTTATAAAAGGTCAGTGGAAGTGTATAATTCCGCTCATTGTATGAGGATATATTCTCCTATTGGGAATGTGATTCCTATGCTAATCTAGGATAAGTTATGATTATCTAGGTAATTCTCCAATAAAGACCTTTGGAAAGCATCCTACATTTGAAATGTAGGTCTATAAGATAGACCAAGAAAGATGGTATACCTATTACAAAATTTGTACATTAAGGAGGTGCTGAAGAAGTTCAGCCTAGAAAACCGAATTAGGCATTTGACTTCTTAAATATGGAATTAATCTCTGAAAGATGTCCTAATACATTTGAAGAGATTTTTAATATGAGCTAGATCCTTTTAGACTTTCTCATAGAGAGCCTTATGTAAATCATGCTATATACATGACATGATTTTTGCTATGAATGTCATGAATGAATGTCAATAAAATCTAGGCTAAGAGTACTGGATAACTATAAAACATTCTATAATACTTGAAAAATATTAAAGATATATTTTAGGTCTTTAGAGTGGAAGAATTAAGGGAACAAGGATACATATGTTGTGTTCTTTTTCAATGATGGTTTGGAATCGATCATTGTAGGTTTGACCAAGGAGGCTGACTACATCATCACTTCTAAAGTGATAGAATGTATTATGGTTTAACAATATGATGTAGATGAGTGTGATATCATCAGATGCCATAACACTCTATCATAGCAACAATGATGCAATAGCTCTAGCTAAGAAACCAAAGTCTCATCGAAAGTCTGAACACATAAAGCAATGATTCAATTTGCAACTACCTTATCAGGTATATATAAGTAAACTCATGATGCCACTATGAGCTATGTAGTAACCTTTGGCTAGTAAACCTTTGCTAGCTGAATGACTGACACATAGATTTGGCTGGCTGTTATGATGTTAGTGTGTGTGGAATATTGTTTGAAATTTTGAACTGATCTAGTCAATTATTTTAAATATTTCAATATAAATAATAATAAATATAATTTTAATTTAATAATTTATTAACTATATGTTATTATTAATAACATAAGTACACCAATGAATGAAAAATGATAAAGTTACAAAGTATTTGCTAATGACAAATGTCAAGAGTAGAAGTAGACTTTGTTAGTATAGTCTTTTACTAAAGGTTCTATTACAATTTCGATTACATACTGCAGGCAAAGTAGTGTGTTATGTGTATGCCAATGAGGACAATATCACTAAAAATAATTATATAATTAATATAATTAATTAAAGAAACTTGAATTAAGGAAATAATACACACTTAAAAAAATACAGGCAGTGAGAGAGACACTCTAATTTAAGGAAAGAACTACTTATCTAAAATAGAAGTAATAAAATATAGAGTATATGTGGATTACCCTAAGCTTAGTAACTAGGTCTCTACACCTAAGTCAAGTATAAAGGTTTGCATCAAATGGTGAAGGAAAAGCTATGATGCTCAGTACTCAAAATTTTTCAAGTAGTGTGAAAGCTACCTTACATTCATGAGCTAGATTTGGGGGTGTATAGAAAATTAACTAAAGTAAATGTTAAGTGAAGATGCATTTATCCTTTATGAGATAACCTGACATGGTAGCTGGCGGATAGAAGGTTGCTAGATTTTGGGATCCTCATCAAGATTTCTAGATGGAAATCATCCTTTTTTATCTAAAATATCATCCTTCCATTAATGGAAGGTTTATCTTATGTATCTTTTTGCCATTTGCCTTAATAACTCTAGGATTATGGCCCAAGGAAGGGCCATGCTTCATTAATGGTTGAGATTTGCTCTTGATTATGGGACTTGATTGTTTGTTTGTTTGAAAGGTATATGAAGGTGAGCGATAAGTTCCTATGGCTATTTGATGGATACCTTTATCGGGCATGACTAGCCAGGCTTGTATTCTAAGTACAACAATTCAGTAGGCCAGGAACCTTTCACGACTAGAGTCTATAGAACTTGAAGGGCGGAGGGGCTGGGTGCTAATTATACTGAAGGTAGGCTAGCGAATATATCCTGATTGGGGTTCTTTGAAACAGTAGTTTAAATGGCTAAATGTCTATTCAAACAGGGTTCGAAGGGTAGGAGGTTAAGCTTGGCAAAGACCTGAAAGGTTGGATATAACTTAGTATGGTGACCGATAGGATCGAGAGTCAAGATAGTACTCCTGAATTCTACCCTCATGGTGCAAGACTAAGTGATTGGTGAGGTGCTTTGGGGAACATCCTGAAACAAGACTTATCCTTTCGAGTGATTCGGCAACATACTACCCTGGTTACATAGGTTCAGTTGTCTTGATAGTGTGAGCATTTATTATACACGTCCAAAATACTATGGACTTAACAAGGGAGGTAGAAATAGTTGGGTGCAGTCCACCTTGTCGCAAATAGATTCGTCCAATCCTTCTCCAGTCCAAAGATCTTGGAGATCCCGAGGGTAAGATTTCTCCCACATCAATTGCCCCCCACTCCTTAGTTCAAATATATAGTATTCTGGCTGACGAGTAGTTCTAGTGCCACACCCAAAGGATCCGAGAGCCACATTGAATTTCATGTTCTCGAAAAGTGAGCTTGTTAAAGAGAGTTCCATATCCTGTTCTTATGATATTTCTCGAAAAACTCAAAGAATTAATATGACCAATTCTCCTTATAAAGGAGTTTCAAAGGTGGCTTGTCATCACTAATATTTCCACTAGGGAGATTCTCCATTTATTGAGTGGTGATTTCCAGCAACTTTTCTAGCAAATCTTCTAGTGGCTCAAGTATTCAATGGATCCACGTGATGTTCAAGATTTGCAAAGAGTAGTCTTGAAGCATCGAAGGATTAGTGCTTTGGGTAATAAAGATCCTAGTCCCCTCATGATGCACCCAGGGTCGAAGCATCGGGAGGTGACTCTGGTGTCCTAGACGTTCCTGAGGGCCCGTTACCAGTTGAAGAACGATTCAAACTTTTCTTCAAGCACCGGGTGATTGCCAGTCTTGCAAGATAGGGTTTGAAGAACATGGGTGCATGGCCTTTGAGTCAATTATTTAGGTACAAAGAAGGTTCATCACTTGATCTTTATGGCATTGAGTGAAAATCTGGTGCAGCATAAGCCTACCCTAGGCATGCAACACTAGGGAACAGGTATTGCATAATTAAAATTTTTTAAGCATGCAGCGGAAAGTACCTACTCATGCATAGGATCTAACATATCATGATGCATGTTATAAAATATACAGGCACGTATCAGCATGTACAATAATAATAAATCATATGATAACAACTAGATCTAGGCATGCATGATAACCAAAATAAAATATACCTGACCGAAGAGGACTCTTTCAGTCTTCAGAATTAATCAGTGACCAGTTGAACTCCTTCAACAGCATATAAGATATGCAATGACAAGATGAAATCGATCGATCCAAATACTCAAGGTGTCCAAGCATCCACCCTCTAGAGTATCCATGCACGGGCTCTCGCTGATCCGACTCCCAGATGGATGCTAGTTCACCAGGAATCCATAAATTAGTCATGGTAATGTGGAGTAGGGAATATCAAATAATCCACACCGACGGTCTTCTCCAAGACCGCTCAAATGGAATACATAAAAATGCGGAAGGAATACACGGATGCAGAACAAATTTTCGCAGAGATTCGACCCAAAGGCTCATTCTCTGTGCTCTCTTATCCCCTGTTACAACCAGCAATCCAGATCAATAGCAGGCGGAGAAACCCATGAAATCCCGTGAAGATCCCGTGAGAGAAGCCAAATAAAAAAGCCCTCATGCACGGCTCGCCACCAAGAAAATAAGATGCAAAGAAGAAACCGAGAAAGCCTGTTTCAATCTCTCATGCACGCCTATTTCCTCCTTCCTCTCGTACGCCCTGGTCCTGCTAATCTCCATGTCTCACGACCTGCAGCAAACCGGAGGACTCAGCAAACCGGAGGACTCCCTCTCCACATGCAGATGCTCTGTTCCCTCACACAACTCATGGCCAAAACCAAGATCTGAATCCGGCTGACAACACCCATGAAGAAGACATCGTGGAGACTAGGAAAACGATGGAAGTGACGTGTGGGAGGAAACCATGAGATCCAAAACCAGATGGGAAAGGGCTCTTGATCGGTGAAGAAGATTTGTTTCAGATCTCCCAAGTGCAAACGAACTTCACTTGATCCATAACTCATCAAGCGGTAAAACAAAAGTAGGAGCAGGGATGTTTGGATAAAAACAAACTATGAAGAACAGGTAATCACCGTGAACAACAATTTCTGGATTGAGATTAGGCCTCCCAAATCGTAGAGAATTCTTGCTGTTCTAATCCCTTGCTGTTCTAATCCCATACCAGCATGAAACAGGGCAATTGAGAGGGGAAGTCGTCGCGGGAGAGAACTCCAAGAGAACTCCTTCCAGTTCATAGTGTTCCAATCCCATACAAAATACAACCGACCTTCAACATGATCTTATCCCAAGCTGGTCCGAACACCATGTTGATCTTATCACATCCAAGAGGTGAAACAGGGCAGAAGCCAATAAATACATGAACCATATTACCGTGTAAATATTCCATGCTTAAACCTCGGCCCGACCAAAACCAATGAGTAATAAAACTCTGCTTCAGTCCTGGTCTACTGGGACAATTCCTAGTTGACCCAAACCCATCTTGGTCGATCCAAAGACCAGAAAAATTTAATGTGTGCTCAATCATCCGTTTGACCTAAATACCAAACTGATTCCCAAACGTTGATCGGTTCCTGGATCAAGAAGAAATCCTCGATGGCATATGACCTTATAGGTTCGAACCTAAACGGTAGCACTGGAATACTTCTAGTACCAGCACAAGATACCATCTAGCAATGAGTACCGGTATCTGGATAGGTCAAAGATGCAAGAGTAATCTATCGAACCTCTGGCATATGGTTACTGTATAATTCATACATTTGACCTCCAATGCCCAAGATGACCTAGGTTAAACTGCCAACCATGACTGAGTCAATCCACAACATGTCTCAAACTCACAAGTCCAGTGACTCCTCACTGGGACTACCTTGGCCAAGGATTTGCTAAATTAAGACACTACGAGATATTCAATCCAAATAATTTGGACAGGTCAATTCCATCTTGGTCCACCACTGCTCCACAAGTACTTGCCTATACCCAAAAACCTTCCATCACCGGATTAGAAATTCGGGTAGTCCGACACCAAAGCACAGGAAGTTGCTAGCAAGCTATCATGGTGACCTCAGGTCGGAGGGACACGTATACCCATATCCAATCACGAGCAATCCTTTGACAGAAAGGAGCTCCACGGAGTCACGTTCAATGAGATGTCACACATCCCACTTGTAGATCATATTAGTGTCACCACACTCCTTTGGCCAAGAGGACAACCAAACGATGTGAACCACAACAATCTACACTTGATACATTGCCATCCTGTACAATATATCCTTGGGTTGTGAACCTTTTAAAGGACCACTCGATATATCCTCTCTATATCGAAGTCAGTGCAGTCCTAAGGACTTCATCACATAAATAGAGTTCATTACAGGGAAATGAATAATGTGATGAGCTGCCAAACAACATTTTATCAATTCATACATAGATTATAATACTGAACACAACCGCCTACAACCTAGGCGATTGGCTTTGGGACACAATTCCGAACAACTCCCACTTGTACTAAAGCCAATTAGAATAGTATCTAATACCCATTTCCCTTTGTCAAACTCTTTGACTCCGAGGGCTTTAGTAAAGGGTCGGCCAGATTCTCCTTTCCATCGATCTTCATAAGATTGATGTCGCCTCGTTTCACGATCTCTCGCACGAGGTGATAGTACCGCAGAATATGCTTGGTGCGGTGATAAGACTTTGGTTCCTTAGCTTGAGCAATGGCTCCTGTACTATCACAATATACAAGAACAGGACCATCTAGGGAAGGTGCCACCCCTAGCTTTCCAAGGAATTTCCACGACCACATGACTTTCTTTGTCGCATCTGATGCTGCAAAGTACTCTACTTCGCTTACCGAGTCTGCAACAATTGCCTGCTTGGAACTTTCCAGCAGATCGCTCCTCCATTCAGGGTAAACACAAACCCTGACACACTCTTGCTATCATCTTTGTCAGACTGGAAACTAGAGTCAGTATAGCCCATAAGTTTTAAGTCATGTTCTCCATTGGTCCTAGTATTTCTCAAATACTTCAGGATGGTCTAAACCACCTTCCAATGCACTTCACCTGGGTCAGACTAGTATATGCTCACTACTAGTCCTAGGAGTATGCCACATCTGGTCTAGTACATGTCATGATAGAGTCCACTGCCGAAGCATAAGGAACTCTACTCATGCGCTCTCTTTCCTCAGCACAATCCTTTTTGGAAAGAGTAATTTCATAACCTATCGGGAGATAGCCTTTCTTGAATTCTCCATGCTGAACCGTTTCAGCACGGTATCAATGTACATAGACTGGGACAATCCCAGAAGCCTCTTAGATCTATCTCATAGATCTTCATACCCAGTATGTAAGAAGTTCACCCAAGTCCTTCATGGAGAATTGAGATGACAACCAGACCTTTATTCCTTGCAATGCTATGATGTCATTCCCGATTAAGAGAATGTCATAAACATACAGTACCAGGAATACAATCACAGAACCATTAACCCACTTATAGATGCAGGGTTCCTCTCCGTTCCTAACGAAGCCGTATGATTTGATACACCTATCAAATCGGTGCTCCAACTTCAAGATGCTTGCTTGGGTCCATAAATGGATCTCTGCAATTTGCTCACTTTTGACTCGTCTGTGGATGTGAACCCTTCAGGCTGTATCATATACACCTCCTAATCCAGCTCCCCATTCAGAAAAGCGATTCATACATCCATCTACCAGATCTCATAGTCAAAATGTGCTGCCAAAGCAAGCATGATCCGAATGGACTTGAGCATTGCTGTAGGGGAGAATGTCTCATCATAATCGATACCATATCACTGATGATACCCCTTGGCAACCAGACTGGCTTTTATAGGTCTCCATCTTCTCATCTGCGCCCCTTTTCCTCTTGAAATCCACTTGCACCCGATGGGTTTTATCTCTTCAGGTGGATCAACCAATGTCCATACATTGTTAATCTCCATGGACTCCATCTCGGATCACATGGCTCCAAGCCATGCCTCAGAGTCAGATCTCTGAAGTGCATCCATATAGGTGATCGGATCCTCATCATTCTTGTCGAGAACAATGAGATCACCATCCCGGACCAAGAAACCATAGTATCTGTCCGGCTGACGCGGTACTCTACCGGATCTCCTAATAATGGTTTAGGTGTGATTCAATCACAGCTGATTCTATGATGTCCTTAGAGTGTGTACGTTCTTCCACTGGTTGAACTTCACTATGTTCAATCTTAGAGGCTACAGTTCCTTCTCCAAGGAACTCCTTTTCCAAAAAGATAGCCCTAAGAGCAACGAACACTTCTGTTCATCATCCAAGTAGAAGAGATACCCTTTTGATTCCTTAGGGTACCCAATAAACAGGCACCGATCAGACCTAGGACCAAGTTTATTTGAGTCTAAACACTTTACATAAGCAGGACACCCCAGACCCTAAGGTATGAAATTGAGGGCTTACGTCCAGTCCATAACTCATATGGAGTGGAGACAAGAGACTTACTCGGAACATTATTCAGCAAGTAACAAGCTGTCTCAAGTGAATATTTCCAGAAGGATAGTGGCAGAGTTACAAAGCCCATCATAGATCGAACCATGTCCAACAGGGTTCGATTCCTCCTTTCGGACACTCCATTCAATTGAGGTATTCTTGGAGGAGTCCACTGAGAGAGAATCTCATTCTCCTTAAGATATGTCATGAACTCACTGGATAGGTATTCACCACCACAATCAGATTGAAGGGTTTTAATACTCTTTCTAGTTTGTTTCTCCACTTCATTATGATATCGTTTGAACATTTCAAACGACTCAGATTTATGTCTCATCAAAAAGACATAACCACCCTGGAAAGGTCGTCTGTAAATGTAATGAAATCTGTATCCACTAACTTTAATGGGTCTGCATACATCAATATGTATGAGTCTCAGAAATTCTATAGCTCGTTCACCTTTTCTAGTAAAATATGACTTGGTCATTTTACCGAGCAAATAGGATTCACAAGTGGACAGTGAGTCAGAATCACTGACCTCGAGGAGAATATCTCCTCGCAACTTGTTTATCCTATTCTGGTTACATGACCTAGCCTACAGTGCCATAGATACAAGTCACTGACATTTTCCATCCTTGGGCTGTTCGGGTCTTTGGATGCTTGATAAAGAGGACAGTTCCTCTTCCAGTGTCCATGCTTCTTACAATAGAAGCACTCTGCACTAGTTAGATCAGCTTTCACTTTCTTGGTCTGACTTGGGCCAGGAGCACTTTGCACCTTCTATCCCTTACATTTCTTCTTCCCTTTCTTAAAGGGATGACGACCTCTAGAACCTCCAACTAAATTCACCACTCCCTTATTCAATTGGTGGTCCTTCTCGTAGTTTGCAGCAACTCCATCAAACCATGGTAATTGATGGTAGGCTTATTCATTCTATAATGATCGAGAAAGTCAAGATAGGAGGAGGTAGAGTATTCAGGATCGCATCCTTGCCGAGTTGCTCGTGCAAGGGACATCTGAGCTTGCCCAATCGTTCGATCATCTCGATCATGTGCAATACATGATCAGTGACTGAATGGTCATTCCGTAGATGGCACAAGACACTTTGTACCACTCCATATCGTCTGGCATGCGGAAAAATTCCTTCAACTTTTGAAGATCTCGTCTGGCTGGGCCTCCTCGAATTTGCGACTGAACTCGTCATTCATCGTCGCCAACATTATGCATCGGACAGTATTCCGATCAGAAATCCACTTCAAATAAGTGTCCCTGACCAAACTCCAAGCATTGGTAGGAGGGATTTCGGGTGCTGGATCCGTTATCACACATAAAGGATCCGCTCGTGCTCTAGGACAATCCTCAATCTTCGATACCAGCTATCGAAATTGGGATCCTTTAACTTCTCTACGCTACCGAAGTGACCGGAGCGAAAGGTTTGAAGACATCTGAAAGAAAATCTAGACAAAATCAGTATATGAATTAATCATTAAACCAAAAGACTTGGACTTTAGTCTAAAGGTCTCTCCCACTAATTTTTCAGATTGGGAGCCTCTAACTCCAATCTGTGAAATCATAATTTCATAGTGGGTACTGAAATCCAATAAACCACGTGTACAACCGTGACAGTGACGTGGCCAGGCTCAGGTATCGCCGAATGCGAGCGAGCCACGTGTGAGTTTTAATGCCGGAATCAACGCCACGTCCTCAAGGCTGGGGTCGGCAAGACCGCACCGCCCGATACTGTCTGAAGCAAACGGCCCCCGCCGAGGTCGAGTTCGGCGCAAAGTTCCCCCACCAACTCATCTGCGCCGGGCTCGGAGGAGTCCGCCCCGTGTGAGGTCGGCCGAGGTCGGCTGACCCTCCGCCTTGCGCCAGGTGGCCACCCGGAGACGGGTCCACCTCGGCCGAAGCCAGGCGATCTTCTGCCACCTCGCCAGGTGTCCACCCAGGAGGGGTCCACCTAGGCCGAGGTCGGCTGACCCTCCGCCTTGCGCCAGGTGGCCACCCGGAGACGGGTCCACCTCGGCCGAAGCCAGGCGATCTTCTGCCACCTCGCCAGGTGTCCACCCAGGAGGGGTCCACCTAGGCCGAGGTCGGCTGACCCTCCGCCTTGCGCCAGGTGGCCGCCCGGAGACGGGTCCACCTCGGCCGAAGCCAGGCGATCTTCTGCCACCTCGCCAGGTGTCCACCCCGGGGGGGGTCCACCTAAGTCGAGGTCGGCCGATCTCTCGCCTCTCGCCAGTCGGCCCCCGGAGACAGGTCCAACTCAGCCGAAGTCAGACCGCTCGTACGGAGAGGCCCCGGGGGAAAGCGACGGGTCCCGAGGCCATCCCTCGGGCCGTACCGACCCCAGACGGCATCCCGTACGGAGGGCGGCGGCACGCGGAACGTGACTTACACTGGCCCGACAGGTCCCGCAGTCGAGAGATCCGATCCTGACGGAACAGGCCCCGTAAACGGATGGCGCCCATGCTCGGGGAAAAGAGCACTCTCACGAAGCCCGAGGCCTGACGACTGGCCGCTCTGCCAGCGCCGCCCTCCCTCCTTTTCTCTTCTGTCCTTGCCTTCTCCCTGCTGGGCCCGGCGGACGAGGTCGGAAAGCCGCCTGGCCTCCTTCGCCAAAAAGGGAAAAGAAAGGAAGACAGGGGGGAGGAGTTTTCGAGGAGGAAAAGGACAAGCACACGACGGAGGGAGATAAAGAAGGAAGAATCCGGAGACTGCAAGGTAAGCCAACTAGCCTGGGGACAAGGAGGAAGCACCGGCACAAGGCCTCGCTCCGAGGAGGAAACCAGAGATCCCGAGAGGGGAATACTGGACGCGAGCTCGGCAGGCAGGCCCAGCCGAGATTCCGGTCCCGGCGCTTTCCCTTCACTAGTTAACTCTCCAAACCTGGGACCCTTTAGAGGGCCTGGGAGCGAGAGTCTGTTCCTCCTCGTCGTCTACTGACTTGACCGTCGGAGCCCCCTCGCCGGAATCCCGGCCAGGGTCCTCTAACCCCTTTGTTGCAGGTTTCTCGCAGGAAGGGAGGCTCCCTTGCCAGGCGGTCAGGGAGGATCGGTTGATCCTCGGCACGGGCGCGGCGACGGGGACGGCAACAGATTGGCGCGCCAGGTAGGGGGGCAGGACACTAACCCCTAGTGGGAACTAGCTTTTTGCAGGTGTCACGCTCTCTAGCAATGGTGGTCACTCGTGGTCGCGAGGCGTCCACCAGCCGTGTGGGAGAAGCCCACTCCCCACCAGGGGGCCACACCCCCGAGCGGGAGCTTCCGGCTCCCCCTCCTCTTCTGCAGCAGCCTACCCCGCGGACGGATCCTGCGGCCATCGTCCAGCAGCTGCAGACCTTGACCTCAGCGGTCCGACAGCTTCAGCATCAGCAACGGTCCCTGGCCACTCAGCCGCAGCCAGGGACCCCCGCGGCCCGAGTCGCGGGACAGCACGGGAGCCTGCGCTCAATCCAGGGCAGGCCGTCCCATCCGCAAGCCATCTCCAACCCCCGAGGGAGCCGCCAAGCTCCCCGAAGAGAAACTATTCCGGCTCGGAGGATCACGAGAGTCGATCCCCGGCCGATGGGGCCGAAACGGCGCATCGCAGCAAGCGACGCCGGGGCCAGACCTCGCGCCGAGACCGATCGGCGCCCCCCTCACCTGCAGCCTCGGTGGAAGACTCCACCGATGAAGCCATCAGGCGCCAGGCCGAGAGGCGCCTAGAAGAGCACGAGCGCAAGTTGGCGGAGTTCGCCCGACGGTTCGCCGACCTGCAGAACTCGTCAGCTGACCCGGCGGGCTACGACTCCCGCCCCCCTTTCTCGAAGAAATTCAGGCGGAACCGATCCCGAAACGGTTCCGCATGCCACAGGTGGACCCTTACGACGGGACCACCGACCCCCTGGACCATTTGGAGAGTTATAAAGCTCTCATGAGGGTCCAGGGCGCCACCGACGCCCTTCTGTGCATCGCCTTCCCTGCAACCCTTCGGAAGGCCGCTCGAGTTTGGTTCGCCCGTCTCGAGCCGGATCCATTTGCTCCTTCCAGCAGTTGGAAGGAAAGTTTGTGGCGCATTTCGACGCTTGTCGAAAGGTGCCAAGGGAGGTGGACAGTCTCTTCTCCATCCGCCAGCAGGACCAGGAGCTGCTCCGAGACTACATCGCCCGGTTTAAGACCGCAGCCCTGGAGATCTACAGCTTGGACGAGCCCGTCGCTATGCTGGCTTTAAAGCGCGGGCTCAAGACGTCCCGCCTGACCTATTCCCTGGACAAGAAGCCGCCCAGGACGTATTCCGAGCTCCTCCTCCGCGCCCACAAGTACATCCGAGTGAGGAGGCTGACCGCACCCGTCGAGAGCTGGACGGGAAGATTCTGAAGAAGTCAACCCCGAGGGACGCCCCGGGAGCTCGGAGGCCCGGGCCATCAGCCGACCCTCGCCCGAACCCAAGGCCGAGGGCCGAGTCTGCCCCCGAGCGAAGGTACACCCCTCTCCTCGCGCCTCGAGCCAAAATCCTTATGGAAATCGAGGGCGAGCGCTACCTCCGCCGACCTCCACCTCAGAACCCGAGGGCCCCCGAGACAAATCAAAGTACTGCCAATTCCACCGCGAGCACGGGCATGACACGGAGGAGTGCCGCCATTTGAAGCGGGAGATCGAGGAGCTGATCGGGAGGGGATACCTCAGGAAGTTCGTCAAGAACGAGGCCCCCTCCGAGAAGCAGCCGCTCGCGGCCTTACCGCCTGTCCCTGCGATCGACAACCGGCCAACTGAGAAGCCCGTGGGCATGATCTCGCGCGGATCCGGCCGAGCAGAGAAGAGAGCCCGGGAAGTCCCGGAGAATGTAAACCCTCCCAAGGGAGGGGAGTCTAATGACAATGTAAACAATGATGCCGTGGTGGTCGAATGACCATCGCGAAACACCCTGTACATCGAATCATGGTGGATAGTGGAAGCTCGGCCGACGTACTTTTTACGATGCTTTCTCTCGGATGAGTTTGCCTCTCGACCAGCTAAAGCCAGTGCACACCCCACTGGTAGGTTTTACAGGGGACTCCGTGGGAGTCGAAGGGGAAATCACTCTCCCAGTTACCGCCGGATCCCCACCTCGGCAGGCGACCATCATGGTAACTTTCACTGTCGTCAAGCTCCCTTCGCCTTACAACGCCATTCTTGGGCGTCCCGGGCTCAACCAACTAGACGCCACATCTCCACAAGGAGACTGCTGGTGCAGTTCCCCACGCCTTTCGGGTTCGGGGAAATGAAGGGGGCGATTCAGCCAGTCCCGCTCTGCCTACAGACAATCCCAGGCACCAGGGCGCAGAGCTCGCCCACGACGTCGAGGACCTCGACCTGAGAGAAAAGGAACCCAGGGGAGGGCCCGTAGAGCGCCTGCTCTCCTTTCCCTTGGTTCGGACCCCCTGAAGACGGTGCAAGTCGGGGCCCAGCTCCCCGAAGAGGAGCGAACCCACTGCTGGAGTTCCTCCGTGCCAACGCCGATGTGTTCGCCTGGTCGGCGGCCGACATGCCGGGTATTCCGCCCGAGATTATCATGCACAGCCTGAACGTGGACCCAGGCAGCCGCCCGGTCCGCCAGAAGAAGAGAAGCTTCGCCATGGAGAGGCAGAAGGCGATCGACGAGGAGGTAGAGAAACTTCTCGCGCCGGTTTCGTCCGAGAAGTCCAAACCCCAGCTGGTTAGCAAACGTGGTCATGGTAAAGAAGAGCAGCGGTAAGTGGAGGATCTGCGTGGACTACACCGACCTCAATCGAGCTTGCCCGAAGGACAGCTTCCCTCTGCCGAAGATCGACCAGCTGGTCGACACCACCTCGGGGCACCGTCTCTGTCATTCATGGACGCTTTTTCCGGATACAACCAGATCCGGATGAATCGGAGGACGAAGAGCGTACCGCCTTCATAACTGACCGCGGGACTTTCTGTTACAGGATGATGCCCTTCGGCCTCAAGAACGCGGGGGCGACGTACCAACGCCTGGTCAATAAAGTCTTCAAAGACCAGATAGGCCGCAACATGCAGGTGTACGTGGACGACATGCTGGTAATGAGCAAGCTTGACTCGGACCACGTAGCCGACCTGGCGGAGACGTTCGGCAACCTCCGGCGCCACCAGATGAAGCTGAATCCGGCGAAGTGCGCCTTCGGGGTCTCCGCCGGAAAGTTCCTAGGGTTCATGGTGACCCAGAGAGGAATCGAGGCCAACCCGGAGAAGGTCCAGGCTATCCTGGACATGGAGCAGCCAGCCTCCAAGAAACAAGTGCAGCAGCTGACCGGCCGGGTTGCGGCCCTTAGCCATTTTATTTCCAGGTCGGCGGACCGCTGCCGTCCCTTCTTCAAGGTGCTGAGGAAGATGAATGGTTTCGCCTGGACCGAGGAATGCCAGCAGGCCTTCGAGGAGTTGAAGAAGACGCTCGCATCACCACCTTGCTGTCCAGGCCCGAGGAAGGGGAGGAGCTTACCCTCTACTTGGCCGTTACCCCGGAGGCCGTCAGCTCTGTCCTGGTCCGAACCGACGACCACGGGATCCAGCGACCGGTGTGTACTATACCAGCAAACTCCTCCGGGACGCGGAGCTCAGGTATTCCCGGCCCGAGAAACTCGTTTTTGCGCTGATAGTGTCTGCCCAGCGTCTCAGGCCCTATTTCCAAGCGCATCCCATCGCCGTCTTGACGGACCAACCGCTGAAAGCGGTGCTCAGCCGACCCGACACCTCGGGGCGATTGGCCAAATGGGCACTGAAACTCAGCGAGTTCGACATTACATACCGACCGAGGTCGGCAATGAAGGCACAGGTGCTGGCCGACTTCTTGGTCGAATGCGCAGGTTTGGGCAAGGAGCCCGAGGAGGACTCTTCGGCCCAGCCGATGGAGGTCGGCACCAACGAGCCCGGAGAGGACGCCTGGATCCTCCATGTAGACGGAGCCTCAAACTCCGGCGGGAGCGGAGCTGGGCTCATCCTTGCCAACGGCGACGGAGTCGTCGCACGTGTGCGCGCTCCGTTTCCAGTTCCCCGCGACAAATAATCAAGCAGAGTACGAGGCACTCCTCGCCGGACTGAGGGTCTCCCGCGAGCTGGGCGTGACCAACCTCAGAGCCTTCACTGACTCCCAGCTCGTGGCGGGGCAGGTGTCCGGGGAGTACGTCGCTCACGACCCCAGATGGCGAAGTATCTGGAGCTCGTCAAGGCAGGCGCGTCCAAGTTTCGGCGCTTCAACATCTTCCATATCCCCGCAGGGAGAACGCCCGCGCGGATGCCCTCTCTCGGCTGGCGACTCTGCCGGACACAATGCTGGGACGCGCTCATGTGGAGCGACTCGAAGTCCCAAGCCTCGAAGCACCGGCGGGGGTCCATCAGGTCAGCCAGGAGCCCGGCTGGATGGACAAGTACGCCGCGTACATCACCGACGGCACTCTGCCGGAAGACCGAGACGCGGCTCGCCTCGTTAGGAAGAAGGCCGTGCGGTTTGTCCTGATGGACGGGCAGCTATATCGAAGGTCCTACTCTTATCCCCTCCTCAAGTGCATTGGACCCACAGAAGCCCAGCTTGTGCTCCAGGAGATTCACGAAGGCATCTGTGGGAACCACGTAGGGGGCAGGGCATTGGCGTACAAGGCCCTTCGTCAAGGCTACTTCTGGGAGACGATGAAGGAGGACGCCGCCGACTTCGTGAAGAAATGCGACCGGTGCCAGCGCCACGCCACGGTACAGCGGCAACCATCCAACCCGATCTCTCAGCTCTCAGCCCCCTGGCCGTTCGCCCAGTGGGGGATGGACCTCCTGGGCCCATTCCCGCCGGCGTCCGGCCAGCGGAAGTTCCTGATAGTGGCTATCGATTACTTCACAAAGTGGGTCGAAGCCGAACCCTTGGCAAGAATCACTGAAGCAAACGTCGCCAAGTTCTTCTGGAAGTCCATCGTCTGCCGCTTCGGCCTCCCCCACACCGTGGTCACCGACAACGGACGCCAGTTCGACTGCCGAGAGTTTGAAGATTTCTGAAACGACCTCGGCATCAAGCATCGCTTCACTTCGGTGGCGCACCCCCAGACCAACGGGGAGGCTGAGGTCACGAACAGGACCATTCTTCAGGGCCTCCGCATGCGGCTAGACCAAGCCAAGGGCAGGTGGGCCGACGAGCTTCCCAGCGTTCTTTGGGCATACCACACCACTCCAAGAACGGCTACTGACGAAACCCCATTCAACCTCGTCTTCGGGGCCGAGGCAGTCATCCCGATCGAGCTCAGCATACCCACGCTGCGCGTGGAACAATACGACGAGACAGAAAACCCGGCCTGGATGATGCTCAACCTAGACCTCCTCGAAGAAACAAGGGACAAGGCCCGAATTCGAATGGCGGCATACCGGCAACGTATAGCCATATATTACAACTCCCGAGTACGGCCGAAGGTTTTTCGTCCCGGGGACTTGGTCCTCCGGCGTACAGAAGCCTCCCAGCCACGAGAGTGCGGCAAGCTTTCACCCAACTGGGAAGGCCCTTATCGGGTAGCAGAAGCCCTCCCTCATGGGGCATGTTACTTGGAAGAATTGGGAGGTGCCAGGTTCCCCCGGACATGGAACCCCTCGAACCTGAGAATGTACTACCAGTGATGTAAGGCTCCCAGTTCCTTTAACAAAGCTTCTTCACTTTAAACATTCTTCTCTAAACTTCAGCAAGGAGGCCTGCGAAGATCCTGGGCTTCGGCCTGGAAGGTGGCGTCGAACCCAGTTCGCCCACGCAAGCCCGGAGCACAGCTCAGCAAGCCGCGCAAGGTTTGAGAAAGCCTGCGGCATCGAGCTCAGTCCGGAAGATCCTGGGCTCCGGCCTGGAAGGTGGCACCGAATCCGCTTCGCCCACGCAAGCCCGGAGCACAGCTCAGCAAGCCGCGCAAGGTTTGAGAAAGCCTGCGGCATCGAGCTCAGTCCGGAAGATCCTGGGCTCCGGCCTGGAAGGTGGTGCCGAATCCACTTCGCCCACGCAAGCCCGGAGCACAGCTCAGCAAGCCACGGAAGGTTTGAGAAAGCCTGCGGCATCGATCTCAGTCCGGAAGATCCTGGGCTCCGGCCTGGAAGGTGGCGCCGAATCCGCTTCGCCCACGCAAGCCCGGAGCACAGCTCAGCAAGCCGCGCAAGGTTTGAGAAAGCCTGCGGCATCGAGCTCAGTCCGGAAGATCCTGGGCTTCGGCCTGGAAGGTGGCGTCGAACCCAGTTCGACCATGCAAGCCCGGAGCACAGCTCAGCAAGCCGCACAAGGTTTGAGAAAGCCTGCGGCATCGAGCTCAGTCCGGAAGATCCTGGGCCCCGGCCTGGAAGGTGGCGACGAATCCGCTTCGCCCACGCAAGCCCGGAGCACAGCTCAGCAAGCCGCGCAAGGTTTGAGAAAGCCTGCGGCATCGAGCTCAATCCGGAAGATCCTGGGCCCCGGCCAGGAAGGTGGCGCCGAATCCGCTTCGCCCACGCAAGCCCGGAGCACAGCTCAGCAAGCCGCGCAAGGTTTGAGAAAGCCTGCGGCATCGAGCTCAGTCCGGAAGATCCTGGGCTTCGGCCTGGAAGGTGGCGTCGAAACCAGTTCGACCATGCAAGCCCGGAGCACAGCTCAGCAAGCCGCGCAAGGTTTGAGAAAGCCTGCAGCATCGAGCTCAGTCCGGAAGATCCTGGGCCCCGGCCTGGAAGGTGGCGCCGAATCTGCTTCGCCCACGCAAGCCCGGAGCACAGCTCAGCAAGCCGCGCAAGGTTTGTGAAAGCTTGCGACATCGAGCTCAGTCCGGAAGATCCTGGGCCCCGGCCTGGAAGGTGGCACCGAATCCGCTTCGCCCACGCAAGCCCGGAGCACAGCTCAGCAAGCCGCGCAAGGTTTGAGAAAGCCTGCGGCATCGAGCTCAGTCCGGACGATCCCGGGCTTCGGCCTGGAAGGTGGCGCCGAATCCGCTTCGCCCACGCAAGCCCGGAGCACAGCTCAGCAAGCCGCGCAAGGTTTGAGAAAGCCTGCGGCATCGAGCTCAGTCCGGAGGATCCCGGGTTTCGGCCCAGAAGATGGTGCAGGAACTGTGTTGTCCGCGCAAGCATGAAGGCAGCCCAAAATCGGACCTGCTCAGGATTCTTGCCTTGCCGCAACACGGTTTTGCAGACCCCGTCCTTCGATTTAGTATGGAAGGACCAGGCCCACAGTTGTCTCAGGTATCCGAGACCGACGTCCCAGAAACAAACAAACAAAGAAGAAGAAAAAGAAGCAAAGACGATAGACAAGTTTTTATGAAAAAGGAGTCTTCATTACAAAGTGTTCAGTACAAACTGGGAGCTCCGACAGGCCGGAACTCCCCCAAAAAAAAGAAGAAGAGGACAAAGACAGCAAAAATACAAAGTAAAGGTCACTGGGGCGCAGGGTCGGCGCCGTCCGCCGGAGGTGCGGGCGCCGCCTCTTCAACCTCCACGACAACCGGCTCCGGGGGCTGTGTCGGGGCCGCGGCGTCATCAGTCGGAGGTGCTGCAGGTGCCGCCTGAGGTGTCGCCTGGGCCGTGCCGGAGGCCCTGCCCTCGCTCCCCGGCTTCCTGCCGCCGACAACGACCGCACTCAGGTCCAGTTGGGGGAAGAAGGCCCCCACCTTTTCCCGGCACATCCGGAACCCCTTCAGGAAGGAGTCCACGGCGGCCTCCCGGACTTCCGACGTAAACTCGTCGGAGGCTCGGAATTTGGGGACGGCCTCCAGCGCTTCTCGCTTCGCCGCCTCCAGGAGCCCGTTGATGTAAGAGCTCCGATCCTTCGCCGCGGCCGCCTCTCGCCGGGCCTCGTCCAGCTGACGCTCCAAGAATAGAGAGTGGGCCTGCAGGCGGGCCTTCTCCGCCGCCTCCTCCTCAGTACGGCGCTGGTTGGAGGTCCGCTCCTCCGCCAAGGAGGCCTCCAGTTCCTTGTTCCGCTCCTCGGAACGCGTCAGGTCGGACCGGAGGGCCTGCTTTTCAGCTCGCAGCTCGGCCCCCTTGTCCATCAAGTCCTTCACGTCGGCCGCGAGCTTTCCAAGCTTCTGCTCCCGATCGGAGTCCCGCTTGGCGTTCCCTACGAGGTAGTTCCTCAGTAGGAGGACGTCGTTCCCGATCTGCAAGGGCAAAAATGACATGTCAGTACCGAGGCAGGAGGCCTCGGATTGGAAGAGAAAAGAAGAGTCAAGGATCAGGCTTACCGTGAAGAGTTGGGGCAGGATGCCGAGCAGCGCATCCGCGTAATCTCGACCGCCCCGGGCTCGGCGGTCCCGGGCGGTGGAAGCGTACTCCATCAACTTCTCCGCCAGTCCTCGGTCAAGGATGACCGAGTCCCGGTGCGAGATCACCGGCGCCGGGCCCTTCGGGCCGATCCCCGCGACAGCTGCCCCCTCTGCTGGAGCTGCAGCCGACGGACCGGCGGTCGCCACTGGCAGTGCCATTGGGCTGCTGACAGGAGTGGGCCCGGCGATGGGCAGAGCGGCGGGCGCCGGAGCTCTCTCGGCAGCGTTGCCAGGCCGTGGGACCGAGGCGCCAGGGGCGCCGCCCTGAGGAGGTCTGGGCGGAGAAACAGCGGCAGCTAGGCCGGGCGCGGTCGCCGCTGCGACCTCCCGGCTCGTCTCTGTGCGAGCCCTCTTCGCCACGGGCTCGTCCACGTCGACGACCTCCCTCTGGGCCGCTCCCTCCAGAAGATTCTCTAAGGAAAACTTCATCCCTGCAAAGTGGAGAAATCAGAAGGTTAGACAGTTCAATCTTAAAAAGAGAGGGGGGAAGGGCAGAAGTTAATGCGGGGCCAAATCTCACCGGTCTCCCGGATGGGACTGATGCCGGCCTCAAAAAGATTCTGCTCAGAAAGCAGAACCTCGAGCGGCGGGACCACGTCACTCAGGAGCTGGCTGTAAGACTCCTGGTCCGCGGGCTCGACTCGAGAACTCCGGTTCGGCGACCGGTCCGGTTCGCTCCAAGCCCAGTCGACGTCGTCGACCGAAGCAAAGAAAAACCGGCTCTTCCATCCCTTGACCGAAGAAGGGAGGTCGAACCGGAGATACCTAGGCCGGGGCGAAATGTACCACCAGCCATCATCGGTGGAGCACTTCTTCAGGGTGAACAGGGCCCTGAAGAGTGAAAAACGGGCAACGAACCCATGGAAATGGCAGAAGACAATGAAGGAGAAGATGACCCGGATGGCATTAGGAGCCAGCTGGGCCGGGACGAGCCGGAAATGGCTGAGGAAGGAAAGGAAAAAAGGGTGCAGAGGAAAACGAAGACCCCCGAGGAGGAAGTCTTCGTAGAAGGCAATGCGGCCGGGGCCACTCATGGTGACACGCTCCCCGGACCGCGGAGCAAACAGACGGACAGATCCCGGGATGCCATAGGCATCCCGGAGCAGAGAAAGATCACCTTCGGTCATGGTAGAAGCATGACCGGAGGGACCGGCGGGAAGAAGTGGCGGAGCAGGAAGAGAAGCCAAGGCGGGGAGTGAACGGAGGGGCACGGCAGGCGCAACCGGAGGGGACCGGACCCCCCTGGGGATGCCAATAGTGACACCCCCGGGTTGCAAGCGCCGGCGGACCTCCTCTGGAATTACCTCCTCATCCGAGGAGGAAGAAGACGGAGTCCTCGGCCGGGATGGACTGGCCTCGTCCGAGTTAGAAGAAACATGGCGACGGCGCGCCATGGAGAAGGAAAGGAGAAGGGGGCTGAATAAGAAATGAGAGAGAAGGAGAAGAAGACACTTACCCAAAATGCACAGACGGGCGCGAGCAGCAGAAGTTGTTAGCCTGCAGCAAACCGCCCACGAATCAAGGGAAAAGGCCTCGTTCTGGAAAGTCCCCTCCCTTTCAAACTCAGCCGGCAGCAGCCGTACCCACCATTCCGCCTCAGGCCACTGGATGGTCGCCACGTGGGCACACGCCCGACACCGACGCCTCGTTAGCAGAGTAACGGCCTCTGCCCCGAAGCAACGCATTGATTGCGGGCAAGTGGACGACACGTGGCGACTCCCCATAAGTCTTCAGCCGCATCGAGCCACGACGAATGGAGATCGTGCCAATTATGATGCAAGATCTTCGCCTCTCCACGTCATGTCGGCAATTAATCCCGACGCTCCGTTCTACGATGCCCCGACGGAACGGCGGGCTGGGGGGCAACTGTTACAGCCGTGACAGTGACGTGGCCAGGCTCAGGTATCGCCGAATGCGAGCGAGCCACGTGTGAGTTTTAATGCTGGAATCAACGCCACGTCCTCAAGGCTGGGGTCGGCAAGACCGCACCGCCCGATACTGTCTGAAGCAAACGGCCCCCGCCGAGGTCGAGTTCGGCGCAAAGTTCCCCCACCAACTCATCTGCGCCCGGGCTCGGAGGAGTCCGCCCCGTGTGAGGTCGGCCGAGGTCGGCTGACCCTCCGCCTTGCGCCAGGTGGCCACCCGGAGACGGGTCCACCTCGGCCGAAGCCAGGCGATCTTCTGCCACCTCGCCAGGTGTCCACCCAGGAGGGGTCCACCTAGGCCGAGGTCGGCTGACCCTCCGCCTTGCGCCAGGTGGCCACCCGGAGACGGGTCCACCTCGGCCGAAGCCAGGCGATCTTCTGCCACCTCGCCAGGTGTCCACCCAGGAGGGGTCCACCTAGGCCGAGGTCGGCTGACCCTCTGCCTTGCGCCAGGTGGCCGCCCGGAGACGGGTCCACCTCGGCCGAAGCCAGGCGATCTTCTGCCACCTCGCCAGGTGTCCACCCCGGGGGGGTCCACCTAAGCCGAGGTCGGCCGATCTCTCGCCTCTCGCCAGTCGGCCCCCGGAGACAGGTCCAACTCAGCCGAAGTCAGACCGCTCGTACGGAGAGGCCCCCGGGGGAAAGCGACGGGTCCCGAGGCCATCCCTCGGGCCGTACCGACCCCAGACGGCGTCCCGTACGGAGGGCGGCGGCACGCGGAACGTGACTTACACTGGCCCGACAGGTCCCGCAGTCGAGAGATCCGATCCTGACGGAACAGGCCCCGTAAACGGATGGTGCCCATGCTCGGGGAAAAGAGCACTCTCACGAAGCCCGAGGCCTGACGACTGGCCGCTCTGCCAGCGCCGCCCTCCCTCCTTTTCTCTTCTGTCCTTGCCTTCTCCCTGCTGGGCCCGGCGGACGAGGTCGGAAAGCCGCCTGGCCTCCTTCGCCAAAAAGGGAAAAGAAAGGAAGACAGGGGGGAGGAGTTTTCGAGGAGGAAAAGGACAAGCACACGACGGAGGGAGATAAAGAAGGAAGAATCCGGAGACTGCAAGGTAAGCCAATTAGCCTGGGGACAAGGAGGAAGCACCAGCACAAGGCCTCGCTCCGAGGAGGAAACCAGAGATCCCGAGAGGGGAATACTGGACGCGAGCTCGGCAGGCAGGCCCAGCCGAGATTCCGGTCCCCGGCGCTTTCCCTTCACTAGTTAACTCTCCAAACCTGGGACCCTTTAGAGGGCCTGGGAGCGAGAGTCTGTTCCTCCTCGTCGTCTACTGACTTGACCGTCGGAGCCCCCTCGCCGGAATCCCCGGCCAGGGTCCTCTAACCCCTTTGTTGCAGGTTTCTCACAGGAAGGGAGGCTCCCTTGCCAGGCGGTCAGGGAGGATCGGTTGATCCTCGGCACGGGCGCGGCGATGGGGACGGCAACACCACGTATGAGCCCAACTATGGCCAGCTCACCCATACGCGCCTAAATGTAGGTTCTCTAACCAATTGCTTCCCCAAGCAACTTCTAGTAATAAATTTTGCCCCAAAGAACCCCCAATCAGCCTAGGGGCCTCCTATTGCGGGTCTCTGGTTAGGTCCAACCATCAATATGATGAATTCGATGCTTCCAGCTAACGAATGACCAAGCCCGACTATGGCCGGCCCACCTGATCACCATTAAGAAGGTTACACTGAACCATCATCTATGGGAGAGTAATCCCAGTAACTGGATGCACACCCGTTCTATGGAACTGTCGATGTACACCAAGCTAAAAGGCTCATTACTAACCCACTCAATGGGAGGCTAAGACACCATCAACTCATTGACTTAGTCTTTTTCAGGACCTAATAATTTTAGAGAATTTTAATTAAATTATGACAGAAGAATAGAGAATAGAACATGGATCAACCTCCCACTGATCAAATCAATTTTCAAGAGGGTTGAATTCAATTCAACAAATTGGTCCATGGGCACCTTAAGATCAGTCAAGCTGATAAACCTGGGTGACATGGGTTAACTTGAATCAATAAGCTATTCTAATCAGTTTTGGTTGATCATATTGGTCAGGTAGGTGAGATCATGGGTGAGTATCTGCCATTAACCATCTTTCCTAGACACCAACCAAGTTGGCCAGGAAAGAGGTAGCCTCATGCAACCATGATAAAAAATGCCAAACCTTCCTAGACACCAATCGATTAACCAGACTAGATTAGACCAGCCTAATGACTCGGGCTTTCCACAAAGCCACTAATTAGATCCATTTTAGATGAATGTATTAACCCATCTAACTATTAGATAGATACTAAAGAGAAAGTCCTTAATCAACATTTGATTAATTCTCTTAAGTCCAATTCAACTAACCTTAGGTCTAACCCAATTAATGGACCTAATTAGACAGCTAACCCAATTAACCCGGATGGCTTATTTAAATGACATTAGGTTTCATAAACCCTAATTTGTCTTGTCATTTTGATAAATTTTTCAATTCATAATTGTTAGATTATAAGCCATCTTTTAATTAAAATATTTTTAATTAAATTCATGTAAAACTCTTTTACATGTTTCATGCATCATATCTAGTTTCATCATATCAATTATAATATTGTAAGCTCTAAACATTTTAGACATGCCAATAAATCAGGATTAAAATACTTTTAATACCATATGTTTCCTTTAAGGATCCTTCTAAAAAGGCCAACACAGATGAACCACCTCGTGCCGTAGAAACACAAGGGTTTTAAACCCTGATTTTCTACGGACACATGGCCATGGTGAAGGTCTCAACTAGGGTCCTAAAAGTAATCTTTAATACATGCAATCATGATATGCTACACAGGAAACTGTGGCTCTGATACCATTGAAGGAAAATCTAGTGTAGCATAAGCCTACCCTAGGCATGCAACACTAGGGAGCAGGTATTGCATAATTAAAATTTTTTAAGCATGCAGCAGAAAGTACCTACTCATGCACAGGATCTAACATAGCATGATGCATGTTATAAAATATACAGGCATATATCAGATATGCAATAATAATAAATCATATGATAACAACTAGATCTAGGCATGCATGATAACCAAAATAAAATATACTTGACTGAAGAGGACTCTTTCAGTCTTCAGAATTAATCAGCGACCGGTTGAACTCCTTCAACAGCAAATAAGATCTGCAACAGCAAGAAGAAATCGATCGATCCAAACTCTCGAGGTGTCCAAGCGTCCACCTTCTAGAGTATCCACGCATGGGCTCTCGCTGATCCGACTCCTAGATGGATGCTAGTCCACCAGGAATCCATAAACTGGTCACAGCAATGTGGAGTAGGGAATATCAAATAATCCACACCGAAGGTCTTCTCCAAGACTGCCCAAACTCCACCTAAAGAGCACACACTGGAATACTTAAAAATGTGGAAGGAATACATGGATGCAGAACAAATTTCTGCATGCAGAGATTCAACCCAAAGGCTCGTTCTCTGCGCTCTCTTATCCCCTGTTACAACCCATCTCATACAACCAGCAATCTAGATCAATAGCAGGCAGAGAAAACCCATGAAATCCCATGAAGATCCTGTGAGAGAAGCCACATAAAAAACCCCTCATGCACGGCTCGCCACCAAGAAAATAAGATGCAAAGAAGAAATCGAGAAAGCCTATTTCAATCTCTCATGCACGCCTATTTCCTCCTTCCTCTCGTATGCCCTGGTCCTGCTAATCTCCATGCCTCACGGCCTGCAGCAAACTGGAGGATTTCCTCTCCACATGCAGATGCTCTATTACCTCTCATAACTCATGGCCAAAACCAAGATCTGAATCCGGCTGACAACACCCGTGAAGAAGACATCATGGAGACTAGGAAAACAATGGAAGTGACATATGGGAGGAAACCATGAGATCCAAAACCAGATGGGAAAGGGCTCTTGATCTGTTGAGAAGATTTGTTTCAGATCTCCCAAGTGCAAACGAACTTCACTTGATCCATAACTCATCAAGCGGTAAAACAAAAGGAGTAGGGGATGTTTGGATAAAAACAAACTGTTTAGAACAAGTAATCACCATGAATAGCAATTTTTGGATTGAGATCAGGCCTCCCAAATCGTAGAGAATTCTTGCTATTCTAATCCCATACCAGCATGAAATAGGGCAACTGAGAGGGGAAGTCATCATGGGAGAGAACACCGAGAGAACTCCTAGTTCACAATGTTCCAATCCCATACAAAATACAACCGACCTTCAAGATGATCTTATCCCAAGCTGGTCCGAACACCATGTTGATCTTATCATATCCAAGAGGTGAAACAGGGGAGAAGCCAATAAATACGTGAACCATATTACCCTGTAAATATTCCATGTTTAAACCTCGGCCTGACCAAACCCAATGAGTAATAAAACACGATTCAATCCTGGTCTACCAGGAATAATTCCTGGTTGACCCAAACCCATCCTAGTCAATCCAAATCAAACCAGAAAAATCCAACGTGTGCTCAATCAGTCTGTTTGACCTAAATACCGAAATGATTTCCAATCATTGATCGAATCCTGGATCAGGAAGAAATCCTCGATGGCGTGTGACCTCATAGGTTCGAACCTAAATGGTAGCACTAGAACACTTCCAGTACCAGCACAAGATACCATCTAGCAATGGGTCCCGACGTCCGGATAGGCCGAAGATGCGAGAGCAATCTATCGAACCTTTGGCATATGGTTATTCTATAATTCATCCCTTTGACCTCCAATGCTCAATATTACCTAGGGTTAAACTGCCAGCCCTGACTGAGTCAATCCACAACATGTCTCAACCTCACAAGTCCAGTGACTCCTCATTGGGACTACCTTGGCCAAGGATTTGCTAAATTGAGACACTACGAGACATTCTATCCAAATAATTTAAACAGGTCAATTCAATCTTGGTCCACCACTGCTCCACAAGTACTTGCCTGTACCCAGAAACCTTCTGTCATCGGATTTGAAATCCAGGTAGTCCGGCACTAAAGCACAGGGAGTTGCTAGCAAGCTACCATGGTGACCTTAGGTCAAAGGGACATATATAACCATATCCAATCGCGAGCAATCCTTTGGCAGAAAGGAGCTCCACGGAGTCACGTTCAATAAGATGTCATACATCTCACTTGCAGATCATATCAGTGTCACCATACTCCTTTGGTCAAGAGGACAACCAAACGATGTGAACCACAACAACCTACACTTGATACATTATCGTTCTGTACAATGTATCCTTTGGTTGTGAACCTTTTAAAGGACCACTCGATATCTCCTCTCTATATCGAAGTCAGTGCAGTCCTAAGGACTTCATCACATAAATAGAGTTCATTACAGGGAAATGAATAATTTGATGAGCTTCCAAAATAATATTTTATTAATTCATATATAGATTATAATACTGAACACAACCGCCTACAACCTAGGCGATTGCCAGTCTTGCAAGATAGGGTTTAAAGAACATGGGTGCATGGCCTTTGAGTCAATTATTTAGGTATGAAGAAGGTTCATCACTTGATCTTTATGGCATAACATGGTGTTGTCCACGAGGCTATTTTGCATGGTTGGCTCGTCATCTTAATTTCTTCATGGAATCGATCGAGGCTACCAAGTTAAGGATTGTGACAATGGAGAAAAAGGTCACAGATGCAAAGGAGCTTAATGAAGCCAAGATCCAAAGTAGAAGGGGAGTTTCAGGAGCAAAAGGAGCGTGTGGATGCCTTATCAAAATATTATTCATTTAGCAATAAAATTGGGTAAGGTGGGCAATCACATGGCTTCAATACACCAGAAGGTGAGCGATGCATGATATGGAGAAGCCCAAGCTATCTCGAATGCTAAAGCCAAAATTATCAAGCTAAAGAAGAGTTTTTGGGCTAAGATCAAAGATTTGAAAGCAAAGGTGGATGGACGAATCCAATGGTTCTAGAAAAAACTTAATTTGACTAGGAGTGAGAATGAGTAGTTATGGAAAGAGCTTTGTTCAGCTCTCAACCGAATATAAGGTAAGGGGCCCTTGGATCAGGATGAGAGGGTTTAGCAAGCAAAGTGGACTAGAGATAAAACCTAAAAGAATTGTGCCCTAAAAGTCAATTTTTGTATGGGCATTTCTATGATATTTCAGCTCATGTATGACATTATTTATTAATAAAAGGTATCTAATTCATCATACAGCTGCATCTTATCAAGATTATAATGAACCCCTATGTTAGGGTAATGGAATTAGGGTTATGATAGAGATCATAACGGTGAGACCTAAGTTCCTATAAACCCTAATCTAAAATGTTCCTAGTTGTTGGATAATCGATTTGGGGATTGATGAATCCAGTAAGACTAGCACATCTTATGTATGCTCGATGGAGAGGGTGGTTAGTCTCATAGCCACTTGTGTAGAGATACTAATACAATGATGTGGGTGCTCATTAGGCTATAAGTTCACTAAACTGATCCAACAAGAGAACATCAAATAGAAGTCTTACTTGTCAAAAGAATGTTCTCTTAGTGGGAGTTGTGCATGTGATCCTTAGATCGAAGACTACCATAATATCTTGTACACATGAACCCATGTTTTGGTGCATACTCATTCATGGAAATTAATTCATGTATGGGGTGCTTCTGGATATGGTGGATTGTGTATGAAGGTAGTGAGTAGGTCAACAAGGAATCAATCACTCCTAATAAGGGAAGAAGTTATCCCGTATGATCTCTTCGAATGATGACTTGGAAAATCTTTGATAAAAGCATGATGAGATTAGATAGCGTTTCTAATATTTCATCAATTGAGTCTTCATTATCAAATTAAGATTTGAAAAGATTAAGTACTAGGGTTTGACATTTATCCATGCCAATCACTTAATCAAGATAAAGGGAGATTGAAGGATTGAATTGCACGATAACTTTGCACTGAAGGGTATTTTGATAATTTCTACCAAATTTCTCATCTTATGGATAGGCTTAATATGTTGCTAGTGTTGGATTTCGGTGGCACAACAAAAGAATGGATTTCAAATTTTCATTTTGAAACTCCAAACAACTTGAAACCCTAACCCCAAGATCCCTTATTCATTACAATGAACAAGTCATTCAATTTGGATTTGGAAGAATACCTGGAATGCTAATTCCTTCTTCTTTCCACTAGCCACATAAGTGCATGCCCTCTAGAGGTGATCCACACAAGAATTGATCCTAGGAAGCACTTCTTTGTAGGTTGCTTAAACCATTGGGACTCTTCTGACAGCCTTTCTTCCTTCGGTAGCCTCTCCTTCCTTGCTCAGACACTTGCCCTTCAGTAAAGCACTCTGAGCCCTCTCTAAAACCTTTCTTCACTATCTTTTTCACTTCCTAAATCTCTTCCTAAACCATTGTCTTAAAATGGTGGGCTTGTCTTAAGACAAGACCTAAGTTCTAACAAGGGAAGGAGGAGACAAGGATAGTGTGGCAGAGTGTAAGTGTAAGAAAGAAAGGATTTAGATTATTAATCATTACTTCTGCCTAAACACCAAAGGATATTTATAGGAGATGAGGAGGCACCAATGATGTCTCTTCATCAGCCTTTGATCTATCAATCAACATATCAAATAAGACCCTTTATTAAGGAGTCTTATCTTGAAACATCATGACTCTTCCTGTGCCAAAAACCATGACCCTTCCTGTGCCAAATGCCTTTTCTCCTCATGCCATGTGTCACTTAACTAGCTGATAAGGGTCTTAAGATGGCGTGGAAGCATTGTGACTTATCCAAGAGTCAAGTTCCTTCATTGAGAAGGACTCTTGGATTTAAATCTTCTGTGGTTAACATGAAGGGACGCAACCCTTCATGTGCACACCAATGCTTCTTCACCGCCCATTCCATTTTTGACCGGTAATTAGCCATAGTATTTAGACATGGGATAAGGCTAGGGATGCCTTGTTTCATCTGGAAACCAAGTCACCTAAGCAAAAGGACTCTAGGTCCTTTTCTGCATGCCAATTTATCTTGGCGCATAAATCATTTGCACCAAGAGTCCCTCCACATTTGGACTCTTCATAAAAATTAAATAAAGGCTGATAAAATCTGGATAAAACCAGATAATTACTACACCACTTTGGACATAACCCAATCTAGGATTCCCTCAAATTGGTTAGCCCATTAAGCAACCTTATGGACCTAATTCAATTGGGTTAGGAGTTATGTTAGCCTACACATGCTAGTGTGTAATCTAGCTAACCAATTAGGATCTCATGACCTTAATAAAATACCAATTGATTTTCTAGGTTAATTTCCTAATGTGTGTGACCCTTTGGATTCCACATCTAGATAGTAATAAGTCTAGGTCCAAGCCAATTCGATCCAATCAAACTTGATTAACCTAATTAGGTCAAATTGAGCTGACCTAAGTTGCCAATTCGATCTAGCTTTTGAATTGACTCATGAATCCAATTCAGTTGATTCATAAAAACCTATAAGACATGATTGATGTCTAGCAATGTATCATGCCTACCCGGAAGATGAGGAATTTAGTGAAAAGTACCAAAATACCCTTTAGTGGAAAGATACTGTGCAATTCAATCTTTTGATCTCCCTTTATCCCGAAAAAGTGATGGGTATGGATAATTGTCAAACCCTAGCACTTAGTCATTTCAAATCTCTATTCGATAATGAAAAGTCTGTTGATGTTTTATTAGAAACCACTTCTAATCTAATCCTGCTTTGATTAAAGACTCCCTAAGTCATCAATCAAAGAGATTACTTGGGATAACAATTCCTCTTAATAGGAATGATCGATTCCTTGTTAGTCCACTCACGTCCTTCATACAACTTCCACCATATCCAAGAACATTCCATACATGATTCAATGTCATGAATGAGTATGAACCAAAATATGGCTTAGTTTGTATAAGGAACCATGGTGACCTTAGGTCTGAAGATCACTTGCACAACTCCCACTATGAGAACTATCTCTTGCCAAGTAGTAAGACTTCCATAAGATATTTTAAGTATAGATCAGTTTAGTGAACTCATATCCTAATGAGCACCCTTATCCTTGTATTAGTGTCTCTATACAAGTGGCTGTGAGACAACCACCCTATCCATCGAGCATACATAGGATAAGCTAGTCTTTCCGGAAGCATCAATCCTTGAATCAATGATCCAATCGACTAGGAACATTTTAGATTAGGGTTTATAGGAACTTAGGTCTCACCGTTATGATCTCCATCATAATCCTAATTCCTTTACCCTAACATACGGGGTTCATCATAATCTTTAAATAAGACACAGCAGTATGATGAAACAAGATGTCTTTTATTAATAAAATAATATCATACAAGAGTTGAAAAATTATAAAAATGCCCTTACGAAGATTGACTTTTAGGGCACTTTTCTTTTAATCTATCACTTGCACTAAAGACATTCGCCTTGTATTTTATACCCATACAATCTAAGTGGTGATCAAACTGCTGTTGGGGTAGTACTTTAGTGAATGTATCTGCTATATTGTTCTTTGTATCAACTCGTTCGATGACAACATCTTGTCTTCCTATGATTTTATGAACGAGATGGAAACGTCTTAGGATGTACTTGGACTTATGATGAGACCTTGGTTCCTTAGCTTGCACAACAGCTCCAGTATTGTCACAATATAATGGCACTTGTTGTTGTATTTCAGGAACCATGCCTAATTCCATGATGATTTTCTTCATCCAAACAGCTTCCTTCATAGCTTCACTTGTAGCTTTGTATTCTGTCTCAATGACTGAGTCAATTACAGTCAGCTACTTTGTACTCTTCCAACTCACTAGACCACTACATAGGATGAAGACATACCTTGATATCGATTTGCTATCATTTAGATCTGATTGAAAACTAGAATCTGTATATCCTTCTAGTTTTAAATATGATCCTTCATATAGAAGAAAAACATCCTTAGTCCTTCTTAGGTACTTAAGGATACTTTTCATAGCTTTCCAATGATCCTCTCGTGGATCTACCGGAAACCTGCTCACTATGCCCAAGGCATAAGCAACATCAGGCCTGGTACATAACATGGCATACATAATTGATCCTATAGCCAAAGCATAAGGAATCATAGCCATCCTCTCTCTCTTCTAATGTCTTAGGAGATACTTTCTTGGAGAGATGTATGCCTTGACACATAGGTAAGTAACCCCTCTTACTACCATCCATGTTGAATCTTCTTAAACACTAAGTCAATATACCTAGACTGGGATAAGCCTAGTATCCTCTTAGATTTATCTCAATAGATCTTAATCCCTAATATATAGGATGCCTCGCCCAGATCATTCATAGAAAACTTTGATGATAGTCAAGTTTTGATCGATTGTAACATTTGGATATCATTCCTAAAAATAAGTATGTTGGTGCGGACACTAGGGCTAGAAGAAAATGACAGGTCGAACCCACATCCCTATGGATCACCTGTGAATGAAGCCCTAAGCCCAAACCTCACTTGTAAATAGTTATCTTGAGTTGTTATTATTTTAGCTTAGTTGGGTTTAGGCCTAAACTCCAAAATTGAGTCCCTATAAAAACCCCTGGACCCAAAATTGAGTCTGTAAAAAAATCCCAATTTCAATTGAGTCATAAATTCTATTATAATGTCCAGTGTTAGTTAGCCCTTTTTACCAATTATGGTTTGTATATAAACCCTATTTATTAGGTTGTGTCAAAATCTATTTTAGACCAAACCCTATTTACCAAGTTTATTTAGTTGGTTATGCCTTTTGATCAATTTGATCAAGTTAGGCTTTAATTAATTATTTGGTTGAGTCTTGTAATTATTAGTTGAGTCCTGTAATACAAGAGGGGACCCAAGTCACAACCCATGTGACTCCATGTGCTAGCTCAAGTCAAGCCATGTGACTCCATGTGCTAGCCCAAGTCACTTGCCAGATGACAACCACTTCTTGACGCCACCTTTTCAAGATTTTGGACAACATCACATGACATGTTTAGACATCACTTGCTACCTCATCAGGACAACACCACTTGCCACCTCATCAGGACAACACCACATGCCATCTCACCTATCGTGGTCGGCCACATGGAGAGGGGAGTTAACGCCACTTTAAGATGAGTAAATAAGAAGGATTCCAAGCCATATTAGCTCCCCTGCCCCTCCTCAATTTGTCACCAAATCCCAAGGAGAAGTTGGCCAAGAGTCTATCTTAAAGGGAGACACCACCTAGCTTTTCATCGCCCATCTCAATGTAATTCTGTCTCAATGGGACACCAATCAAACAGAGGACCAAGAAAATTTCTTACTTCAGAGTTCAAGCTACTCAAGTTCCAAACTCAAGAATCCAACAAAAATTCTTGAGTTTTTTTCTATCCAAATTGGAGAGTCCACTTTCACACAAGAGCCAACATCATCCAGACTCTATAGACCACCAATCATGGCCAAACAATGAACCAATCTTGGCCACTCATCATCACACATCACCTATCCTCATCTTGGCACCCAAATTAGATGAGGATCTCTTGTTGTCACCCACTTTGAAGGAATCTCCATATAAGCCCAAAAAGAGGAGTCCAAGACATCTAAGAAGGGATTCCAAGGAGTTGTTGCCTAAGGAAAACAAATACTAGTCTTTGTAACCCTTACACTTTTGGTTGATGGTCTATAAATACCCCATAACACCCTTTGTATTATTGATTCCACATATATGAAATAAAGTTGACAATCTATCAAAATTTCCTTTGCTGTGTGCATCACGAGGTGTGAGGCCCTTTCTTTGTTCTTCGGAGCATCGCGAGGTGTGAGGCCCTACATATCCAACAATCAGAAAACCCTAGCCACCATTCTAGCTTCTTCCCTTTTCCTCTTCCTTTGAATTTTTTCTTTTCCATGCCTTCTTATTGTGTGATTGACTGATTGCAGGTGATCAAGGTTGGACATGACAGTATTTCTTACCTTGGAACTAGTTGAGTTGAAGATCGGAGCCTGAAACCAAAATCTGGAAGTCCTACCACAAGATCCTCGAGAGTCCAACCAGATCTACAATCAGAGAATTATATTCACCATTGGTAAAATAAAACCTCTTCCTCTACTCTTAATTCTTGATTAGTTGAAGGTTTAACCCTAGTTTAAGGTGATTTCTTAATCACCAATTCCTGTTCCTAATTAGTTTTGTTTGATTTACTTTGCAAGCTTTAGAACTAGTTAACTAGTTTGCTTTAATTATTTACTTTGAGTCTTTAAAAATGAAAATTAAAAAAAATTAATTTCTGTTAATATTAGATAATTATCTTAATAATTAGTAGATTAATTTTTGCATATTGTCTTGCATCATCTTTTGTATCAGAGTGAAGGTTAAACTAGAGTTTAACTACTAGTTCTGAAATTTCTGCATACCTAGAACTAGGCTGAAATTAAATTGCATAAAACCACCATTAAAAAATACAAAAAAAATAAATTTTCTATTAATCCTCTATTAATCTCAGGAAAAATAATTGGAATAAAAATTTTATTTGCTATTTTTCTTGTGGAAGGAAATCACGCCTCCTAAGCGGGTATATGCAAGTATACTGTCACGATCCATGGAAGTAAAGAGCTACGGCCGGATGTGATATTCCGAGATCAAAAATCTGAAATTAATTAGATCTAAAAATTAATTGAATAAAAAATTAATTATTTTCTGCTACTTTTAATTATTTTTGTTTCATTGCATATTAGGATTTCATAACTTGTGATTGCATCATCCAGTAACCTAATCTTAAGGGCACTTGATCATCTCAGATCAGGATAGGATCTCATCACCTATCCTGGGCCCACAACCACCACCTTTGCATCAAACCTAACCCTAATTAAAATTAATTAGAAACCTAAAGCTATTTAGGGACACCAACAGGTCGGATTCCAAGTATTGTGTGAAAGCTAGTGTACCCAATCCTTTGATTATCACTTAAATATGGTGTCTAAGGCTAAAGGTCCAAAGGCAAAGGTCCAGAGGCAAACGCCCTAAGCAGTTTTGTGGTTTTTAATTAGGATCCTGTGAGAGCAGGGGGAGCCTCCCATGACCCCACCTCTTACTTGGCCAGTGGATAGGATAATTACTGAATTGGCTGTAATTTGAGCTGACCCATTCTACTTGAGCTCTAGGTCTAAAAAACCCTAGCTCGAGTTCTATGTGATTGTATTGCATGGCAACTAGGTCATGCACACCCTATCAGCCTATCCAAACCCAACCCAATCCACCCATGGACCCTAATATGGAGAATTTTATGAGAACTATAACCAAGCAATTTAGATAGCTCACTACAAGGTTTAACCAAGTGGAAGAGAGACTAGGTAACCTTGAGGAATCCCATGTGACTCGTTCAAACCCTGAAACACCTAGACCCACATCCCTAGGTCAAAGCTCTGAGACACCTAGACCCATTCCCCCAATTCCAAGAGCCCAACTTACTCCCCCAGATCAAAGAGGTCAATATAGATAACCTACTTCCCCAGGTCCAAGAGCCCAACATAGGAAAATTACTCCTGACCCAATTCCAGGCACCACACCCCTGATGTGAATGACTAGGAAGAAAGGATCCTTAGGAGTATTCGACTAGATGCACCCACATTTGAGGGAAGTTTAGATCCAAAGGTTTATATAGATTGGGAGAGTGATATGGACCAGTACTTTGAATGGTACGAAATGTCGGAGGAGAGAAAATTTAAATTTGCTAAGCTTAGGCTAGTCCGACAGGCTAGACTGTACTGGAAAGATATGGAGCGACTGAACCAATAAAGAGGTATTTACCTATATACACATGGTGAACAATGAAGGTAAATCTTAGGGAAAAATATCAATCATTCTCATACGAGCAAAAATTGTTAGATCAATGACAAAAGTTGACTCAAGGTAATAAATCTGTGGCTGACTACATAGCCAAATTTGATGAGTTCATTATGAGGTGTAGTGTAGTCGAATCAAAAGCTGTTACCTTATCGAGGTTTAGAGCTGGCTTAAATGAGGATATCCAGAGAGAATTATTCTTGAGAGAAGTTAATGACTTAGGCCAAGCCTACCAGATTGCTAGGGATTGTGAACGATTTCAAAGAAAACCTATTATCCGCCAATCTGAGCCTAGTAGATTTAATGCCCCTGGAAATAGACCTAGTATGAATCGATTCCCAAATAGCCAACCTAATCCTACCTCCCAACCAGCTCGTAGGAAAGATAAAGGAATTGCACCCATAGTTCAAAGAGATAGGAACCCAAATACACTATGTTTTAGGTGTCGTAAAACATGTCATTTTGCTGCTGAATGCCTAGTACGAGCTTTACATATAGGAGAGTGTAAAGAAGAGAATTTAATAAATGTTGAAGAATTTGAAGAAGAAATCTATGAAGCTGAGGAAGATTTGGTAGAAGAATATGAAGGTGATGAAGAGCCTATAGAGTCATCAGATCTACTAGGTGTAGTTAGGTGTATTCTATCTCAGACCAAGAAGAATGAGGACTGGTATAGAATGAATATCCTATAGATCTTCATTAAGCTAGGAGACAAAGTGTGCAAGATTATTATAGATAGTGGAAGTTGTGTGAACACCATATCTACCAGTGCTTTTAAGAGCTTAGGCTTATCCACAGTACCACATCCTAGCCCATATAAGGTATCCTGGATTGATGCGACGTCTATTCCCATTAGATTACAATGCTAGGTTCCAGTCCAAATTCAATCATACCAAGAGAAAGTATGGTGTGATGTGATTCCAATGAGGGTTAGTAGTATCATATTAAGCAGACCATGGTTATATGATCATGGTGCCACCCTCTTTGGTCATACTAACTCATGTTCTTTTACACACCATGATAAGAGGATTGTCACTAACTCGCCCCACCTAAAGACAATATCAAAAGATGGTCTAGTCATTTAAGAGAAAAATAACCACGATTGAATCTAATTAATGCCAAAGAATTAGAACACGAGATCACTGGAGCATCAATAGTCTGGATTCTGACCACTAAGGAAATAGACAGAACATACCCAAAGTTAGTTGACCCTGATCGTTCCCTGACTGGAACTATACTGGATGATGGGGACATCAGGTCATCCCTGGTTTACTATGGGTCCCTGAGTTTTGAATCCCTAGCCCTGATGCAAATTTTGTCTTTGAGTCCAATAATTTTCTTATGTTAGCCATTTAAGTTTTGTATTTGGGCCTTGAGTTCGTTTTTCAAGCCTTATTACACTTGAGTCTGTATTTTGGCCCCTGAGTCCTGTTTAGGGCCTTTCTATAGTTGAGTCCTGTAATTAGAGTATTGAGTCAAGTTTTGGATGCTTAGTGAGTCTTATGAGTCCTGTAAGTTTTGAGTTTTATGCATTCAGTCCAATTTTGTAAGTCTTATATTGAGTCCAATCCAATTTTGTAAGAAGACTCAAGTCACTTATGAAGCCAGTCAGCATAATACTACAACCACTGCATGGAATCCAGTCATCCACATAATTGTGCCACTTGGGAAGCATAGAAGGATTCTTGGAGCTATCATTGAAGACCTGGATGACATGTACATCAGCCCACCATGAGGAGATGGACAACCGGAAGAAACCCTAAAAGACCCAGCCCAGCACTGAAGTGGATTGCCGAAAGCCCAAAAGCCCAAAGATCTTCATATGGCGCCCCCTTATGGTTACCCCCCCCTTGGACTAAGTCAAAAAGAAGGAGAAGACCGAGTCAAAGAGGAGGAGAGCAGTAATCCTAGTTGGGAGAAGAAATTTAAACCTATAAGGGAGAGGACTTGTGGAAGAGTTTGTAAAGGAAAAGGAAGGCCATGTAAAATCTCTTGTATGCCCAAAATTGTATGCCTATATAAAGGCCCCTTCCCTCCCTCATGTATTATTTCTGATTATTGATGAATGAATTGTTCTTGAGTTCCTCAAAATTGTGAGTGAAGTTTTTTGTGTGATCCCTGCACCCTGCCTCCAAGTCAACAGCCTCTTCATCTTCCTAGCCGTCCCTCTTCCTTCCCTTCCTTCCCTTCTTCTTTCAGCGATTTAACTTTTTTTCTTCTTTATTTTCTAACCCTTGAATGGTGATTTACAGGTCTCTCAGAGTTCACAAATCCAGGACTCCAATTGACAAGCTTTCGAGTCACCGAATTGAAAGCCACGAATCTGCAGGGTCGATACCTTTATTTTCTAGGCCACATCCATCGAGCATAGAGCGAACTCTTCATAGATCAATCTTCAAATCTCTACTAGGTACACCCCCTAGACTCATCAGGTAGTGGTATTGCCGAAGAGCTAGTCCTAACCAGGGCTTCTTAGCCTTGGCAGTCCTATTTCTTCACTTATAGGATCTATTTCTTCATGCATTTGCTTCTAGAATTTCTATAGAATTTCTTACTTCGAATCTTGGCTTGAAATTCAAGATAAACTCCTAATTTAATGCTTAATACATGAAAAATAATTGGCATGCATGAATAGTCCAGCATCACTAGAAGGATCATTAGAAAAAGAGAACCATGAGGAACCTAACCCTACTACGAGACTTTACCTGAGCAAACACTAGAAGAGACTCAAGTTATAGAACCTAGTCTTAAAATTTAAGAACCCGAAGTAATTAGTGAGGACTTGATCTTTTCAATCCAGCACGCTCAGGTTGAATTCACCCCTTTGGTCCCAATTGAAGATCTTTTTCCAGAAATCACTAACTCATCCTTCCATAAGGCTGACCTTTTTTTACCTGTTGATGTAACCTAATGTCCAAACCTTAAGGTCAATCCCATTAACCCAGGACTATTCCATGAGCCTCTTTCTTATTTCCTACCCCACTAGACTAGCTCCGAATCCACTTCTTATTTTCTACCCTGGCCAAAAGTTTTCACTCTTTCTAGAGCCACATGATTGCATTTTGTTGAAATCAGTAGGTTGCATAAGTTCTTTAAGCACATTCAATTTGCATCCTATTATTGGAAAATACTATGGCATCTATTAGGAATTCATGCTAAATTTTCATCGACATGTCATACATTAACTAAGGGTAATTCTAAGAAAAGACTCAAAGAATTCAATAAAGGAGACTTTGTCATGGTTAGACTACGACCTGAATAGTTTTCACCTAGAACTATGAAGAAGTTACATGCCCATAGTAGTGGACCATACAAAGTAATTAGAAAAATTAGACCTAATGCCTACGTACTTGGGTTACCACCTGAACTAGGCATTAGTTCTACTTTCAATGTTTCAGACCTTATAGAGTATATGGAGCCAACGTTGATTGCTAGTGAGCCTTTTGGGCCTGATCCAATCCTTAAGAGTGAACTAACCCATGTGTGTCTACTTTCCATACTACTAGCCCGGAGAGACAGGACTGAGTGCATCTTGGACGACAAGATTATCATTACCCGGGGCAAAGACTATCAGTGATATCTGGTTCGTTGGCAAGGATGACTCAAAACTGACGATTCTTGGATCACCATAGAGGATTTGCAAAGGATTGACATAGATTTACTAGAGCACTATCTTAGCAAGGTTGACCCATACTCGACAAGGTCGAGTTCCTCCTACCCGGGAAGAATTGGTGCTAACACCATGGCCAGAAGAAAATGACAGGTCGAACCTACATCCCTATGGATCACCTGTGAATAAAGCCCTAAGCCCAAACCTCACTTGTAAATAGTTATCTTAAATTTTTTTTATTTTAGCTTAGTTGGGTTTAGCCCTAAACCCTAAAATTGAGTCCTATATAAATCCCTGGACCCAAAATTGAGTCTGTAAGAAAACCCTAATTTCAATTAAGTCATAAATTCTATTATAATGATCTAGTGTTAGTTAGCCCTTTTTATCAACTAGGGTTTGTATATAAACCTTATTTATCAGGTTGTGTCAAAACCTATTTTGGGCCAAACCCTATTTACCAAGTTTATTTTGTTGGTTATGCCTTTTGATCAATTTTATCAAGTTGGGCTTTAATTAATTAGTTGGTTGAGTCTTGTAATTATTAGTTGAGTTCTGTAATACAAAAGGGGACCCAATTCATAACCCATGTGACTCCATGTGCTAGCTCAAGTCAAGCCATGTGACTCCATGTGCTAGCCCAAGTCACTTGCCACTTGACAACCACTTCTTGGCACCACCTTTTCAAGATTTTGAACAACATCACATGACATGTTTGGACATCACTTGCCACCTCATTGGGACAACACCACTTGCAACCTCATCTGGGCAACACCACATGACATCTCACCTACCCTAGTTGGACACATGGAGAGGGGAGTTAACACCACTTTAAGATGAGTAAATAAGAAGGATTCCAAGCCATATTAGCTCCCCTGCCCCTCCTCAATTTGTCACCAAATCCCAAGGAGAAGTTGGCCAAGAGTCTATCTCATGAAAGGAAAGTGCCCTAAAAGCCAATCTTATGTAAGAGCATTTTTGTAATCTTTCAACTCCTGTATGATATTTAATATATTAATAAAGGCATATTGTTTCATCATATTGCTGTGTCTTATTTAAAGATTCTGATGAACCCCATAGGTTATGGCAAATGGAATTAGGGTTATGATGGAAATCATGATAGTGAGATCTAAGTTCCTATAAATCCTAATCTAAAATGTTCCTAGTCGATGGACCATCGATTCGGGGATCGATAAGTCCGGAAAGACTAGCTTATCCTATGTATGCTCTGTTAAGAGGGTGGTTGGTCTTACAACCACTTGTGTAGAGACACTAATACAAGGATAACGATGCTTATTAGGGTATGAGTTCACTAAACTGATCTGCACCGGGACTATCTTATGAAAGTCTTACTACTTGTCAAAAGATAGATCTCAAAGTAGGAGTTGTGCATGTGGTCTTTAGACCTGAGGCCACCATGGTTCCTTGTGCACACTAAATCATGTTTTGGTTCATACTCATTTGTGATATTAAGTCATGTACGGGGTGTTCTTAGATATGGTGGAATGTGTATGAAGGAAATGAGTAGACCAACAAGGAATAGATCATTCCTAGTAAGAGGAATTGTTATCCCAAGTGATCTCTTTGACTGATGACTCAAGGAGTCTTTGATCAAAAGCAGGATGAGATTAGAAGTGGTTTCTAATCAGTCATCAGCTGAGTCTTCATTATTAAATAGAGATTTAAAATGACTAAGTGCTAGGGTTTGACATTTATCTATACCCTCACTTAATCGGGATAATGGAAGATCGAAAGATTGAATTGCACGGTAACTTTTTACTGAAGGATATTTTGGTACTTTCCATCAAATTCTTCATCTTCTGGGTAGGCATGATACATTTCTAGACGTCAATCACATCTTGTAGGTATTCATGAACCAATTGGATTGTTTTCATGAGTCAATTCGATGGACAGATTGAATTAGCAATTTAGGTAAACTCAATTTGACCTAATTAGGTCAATCAGGTTTGATTGGGAATCGGCTTAAACCTAAACCTACTGCTGGCTAGATGTGGAACCCAAAGGGTCACTCACATTAGGGAGTTGACCAAGAAAGTCATTCATAATTTAATTAGGATCATGGGATCTAATTGGTTAGCTAGATTGTACACTAGCATGTATAGGATAACCTAATTCCTAACCCAAGTCGATTTGGGTCCAGTTGCTTGCTAATTTGATTAACCAATTTATAAGAGACTTAAATAGGGTTATGTCTTGATTAAGACAACCTATATCAGGTTTTATCTTGATTTAATTGGACATGGAATGCCACTTGGACTAGAGTCTAAGTCGGCATGGACTCCTTGGGCACATATGTGCGCGCGCCAAGGAAAGGGATCACAGAAAGGACCAAGAGTCCTTCTGCAGATGAATCACTCTAGTTGATTCATCTGGCAGTCTCTTGGCACATATCCCCATGCCTCCTAGGATCATTTTTGACTGGTCAACATATTGTGAATTGGCATGAAAATGCATGGAAGGATAACACGCGCATGAAGGGACGCATCCCTTCATTTGGCACACGGTCTGAAACAGAATCCTTCTGCCATCAGGACTCTTCAAATTCTCTGATGCTTGGAAAATGAAGAGATGCCTCTTGGATTTTTAGTGATCGGTACTTGCCATGTGGAAAGTGTGGATTAAGTATGGAAATGGAGGGGACGCAGATATGCGCCTAGGCACATGAAGAGTTTTATCATGATAAGTTTTTTTCAATCGGATCACTACTCTTCGATCTTGAAAAAACTTATCTAATAAGATAGTGACTGGGCATATCATATGCCCCTCTTAAATCTATAAATAGGGGTGGTGTTTTGAGTTTTCAATCAGAGATTTCCACCGTAGTTTATTCTAAGTGTTTTTTCTCCCTCCCTCCTCTTTAAGACAAACCTTGTCTCCTTAAGACAAGGTTGTTCTTACTAGGACAAGTCTTAGGATTTAAGACATGAGCCTAGAGTGTCCTATAGGAGGGCAATCCCAAATCCAAGAGTAGTTTTGAAAAGCATTCAGAGTACCCTACAAGAGGGTAGGGTGTCCTACAAAGGTCAAAGTCCAGAAGGCTGTCAAGAAGAGTCCTAGTCAAGCAAGCAACTGAAGTAGGAGTTCTTCCTTGGGTCAATTCCTATGTGGATCATCGTTAGAGGGCTTGCACTTGTGAGCCTAGTGGAAAGGAGTGGAAAATAGCATTCCAGGTATTTATCATGAACCATATTTGCAATATATTAGTTGTATATGAATGAGGGGATCTTGGGATTAGGGTTTCTAGCCAATAAGTGTTTTTCTTTGTGCAAATTTTTAAAATCCAATGCATCATACATGCATGATGACCCTTAAAAAATCCATCAGTAGTATCAGAGCCAGGTTTAATTCATTCAATTAATTGTCATTTGTATGATCAAATGCTTATTAGATAGCTAGTTTGATCATAGGTTTTTGATGCATGCCATTACTTATGGTTCAGTGGAATGCTGTATCTTTATGAAAAATAATCATAGTATGATGTTTGCCATTTGATTAGGGGCTATTATTCTTAAACCCTAATCTATGTATGATAGTAAATATTATCATGAAAAGAGCATGTTATTGTTTCAATATGATATTATGCATATTGCTAATCAAATGCATCTTAGTAACATGTCTTATCCTAGTAACTGCTTTGGATTGGATTAGTCACCATGGTCGTTCGATCATAAAGGTTAAGTAGGGTTTAAAGGCACTCTCTTTCCATTCAATGGGATCTCCTATGGCCTGTAGGGGTATCACTATGGCCATATTCCATGAATAAGTAAGGTGAACGGAGAATTGTAAAATCATGCTATGATTTACATATTAAGATAAATATGCCTGATGGATAATCATATTTTTGCATATGCTGGATTGATATGCTTTTGTTTATACTTGTTGTTATGAACAATGATAACATGATTATTTTGGACATGTATGAGACCATCAAAGCCCTCATAAAAATATATTTAGTCATAGTATAAACTCAATCATGATGCAAAACTGATTAGGGTTTGATCAGCCAGTTGGTGTCTCTATGCAAGAGTTCTAGGAAGGTAAAGAGAATGAGGTTTTTAAATGGTTATGTTGTTTGACCTGGCCAAATCAATTAGTGTCTAAGGAAAGCAACGGGGGGACCCCCTCACCCCTTTCACTTACCTGGCCAATTTGGTCATATCTAAACCTTAACTTGGGAATGCTAATTGATTAAGTATACTATAATTGGCCTTCCTTCATGCTAAGCCAAATTAATATCAAAACTATATTAGGTTTGTTGTATAACACAAGGCCTACTCTAGGGTTTGATATAAAATTTGTTTTGGTGCTTTAGTGCTTTATGGCATGGTTGGAAATTGTTGCTTTGTTGTGTAACACAAGGGCAACATTATTCCATCATGGCTATATTGAAATGAAGGGTCTGACTAAACTAAGACATTATAGTTTGTTGTGTAACACAAGACTATAAGCATCTTAGAGGCAGTTTATTTGTTGAGAATTGCATGGGTTGTAATTGGAAAGGAAGTCCTACCTTTGAACTCATGAGTGTTTGTTGTGTAATACAAGGCACTCATGAGGAATTGGGATCTCAACCCCACTAAAGAAACCAGTAAGGTTTCTCGCTTACCATAGATTGAGAGTTATGGTATTTGAATAAAATAGTGGGAGACATAATTAGATATAAAGTTCTTATCTAGTTATGAATGTCATCTTGAGTGGTCTGCTGGTATTGTTCTTAATTAAATATAAGATATTTATATAATGGCTTCAAATTTGTCATTGCGGGGCATCTTATATGCCAACAAGTTAACCAGTCCCAATTATGTGGACTGGTTGAGGAACCTGAGAATAGTTCTTACTCAGGAAAAACTTTCTTATATTCTGAATTCTCCAGACCTTGAGCCGATCGGAGAAGATGCATCAGAGGAGGAAATTGCCATACACAAAATGTGGCAAAATGACAGTACAACTATCAGGTGCATCATGTTAGCCTCGATGAGCAACGAGCTCTAGAGGTAACATGAAGGTATGGAACCTCAGTCCATATTGCTCCCTTAAAGGAGCTATATGGAGAGTAAAGTAGGGATGCTCGATACAAGATATCGAAGCAGTTGTTCCATGCACGGATGAGTGAGGGTTCATCTGTACAACCCCATGTATTAAAGTGATTGACTTAATCACCCGATTAGGTCAATTAGGATTTGTGATGGATGGTGAACTCAATCAAGATTTAATCTTGTAATCACTTCCAGATTCCTACTCTCAGTTTGTTCTTAATTATCACATGAACAAACTGAATATATCTTTGTCTGAACTGCTGAATATGTTAAAGACAGCAAAGAGCCACTCAAAAGGTGATAAAGCTCATCTTCTTCTCATTGACAATAAGAACAAACAGGCAAATAGAAAGGGATTGAGAAGAAAGTTTAACCCTAAAAGAGTATCCAGAAGAAGAAGAAAGTCAAGAAGGCAGTTAATGATGGAGCCTGTTTCCACAGTGACAAGCAGGGGCATTGGAAAATGAATTTTAAGACATATCTTGCAAGTGTGAAGCCAGATGCAAGTGGAGCATCTAAAGGTTTGTATATGATACAAACTAATTATTATTGAGTGTTCCATTTCTAATTCATAAGTATTGGATACCGCATGTGGGTCTCATATCTATAAATCTTTACAGGGACTCAACAGAATTAGAGAAATGAAGAAAGGTGACTTCGAACTATATGGCGCTAGTGGAGAAGCCATGTGTTGCCACCAAGATCATCGTGGCCTGTAGCTGAGGTCGAGGTCAGAACTCAACACCGTCTTATGGGATCCTGCTCGATCGCCCAAACCTACAAAATAGAGTTAGTGACTTGGGCTGGAGATTCCGATGGGGGCACTCCAATGCTCAAGTCAGTAACAATCCAGGGGAACAGATCCTCCTGGTCGAGCCTCGAGTATGGACTCCATGCTAGGAGGAGAAGTTATGAAATGATAGAGTGAGTGTGGGCCGAGCACAAATTGCAAGAGTGACAGCAGAGGAAAGCTCGAACTGGGTGGCTGTGTCCATCTAGACCCCTCCTGGGGGTTTCGCGATAGCCTCGAGCATTATCTTCCTTTGCGCTGCCCCCTTCTTGCTCGTTGGACCTCACTCGTCTAAAACTTCTGTTGAATGTGGGTGTGCATGTGTACCTTGTCTTACCTCGTTTGAACCTGGGAGACCCCTTTTTGCTGGGATGTTGCCCGTCGCTTACCTCGAGATCTTCCCCATGCTTTTGGAAGTGTGCGGTGATGTTTCATGCCGTGGACAGGTTATCTTTTCATTTTGGTGACATGGAAGCTACCGTTCATGCTGACATTCCTTCTAGTCACTTTCTTTTAGGAAACTTTGTAGGATCTCGATCGACAGGCCATCGCCTCCTGGATCTGGGTCTACCGGCTAACTTCCACTTTTGGAAGGTATAGATGGTTGGTGGAGAATGTAGAGCTTCGATCGGAGGATTCCTTCCACTCTGGTGAAAGTTGCCATTTGGGTCACTATCACGGCATGGCAGGCATCCTTTCATGGTCCTCGAGCATCGAGCCATCATCTAGGGAGAGTAGTAACCTCCTTTAGTAGTAGATCTCTTTGTCCGAGGTGGAGCCGATCTGGAGAGGCAGAGCTCAGCTTCGGCCCCGGCATCTCGACCCGAAGGGAGCGCGGCCGGGCGAAGGAGGGCGGAGCTCGACTTCGACCTCGGTGTCTCAACCCGAAGGGAGCGCAGCCGGGCAAAGGATAGGTGGAGCTCAACTTCGACCTCGGCATCTCGACCCGAAGGGAGCGCAGCCGGGTGAAGGAGTTCGGGCTGAGATGTTTCACGTGGCAGCTTTATTCGACATGGCATCTGACTGGGGCCACATGTCAGTGATCTCGCCATATCATTTACCCCCCAATCCCGAGGCCCGTTGGCACGCGATGCTCGGGAAGAAGGGAATAATTGTGGTGCTGACATGGAAAGGCAAAGATCCGATGCAATAATGACCACGATCACTGGTGCATCGCGAGGTTGTTTCTTCAAGCCAGTGTGAAAGAGCCACGTGGCCACGTCCGAGAGCAGTTATTGCTTGCATGAAATTCAGGGTAGTCACGGTCGAAGCGAGATGTCCCACTCACCGATGGTCATCACGTGGTGCAAATCTATCGGCGGAGATGCTGTAATGGTATGGTTGGTGTCGGGTCACTTTAAAATGAAAGGCTGATTTTTTCCAAAATATCTACTCTTTCGAATCTCGCGTGCCTGCTATCGTACCCAAGTCTTCTCTTCTCCCCCAGCCATCTTATATTTTCCCAGGAACTAGGTTCATTTCTTTCTTCCACCATCTACCAGCAGAGCAGAGCTTTTCTTTTAAGTTTAGGGTCTTCTCGGATGCAGTCCATCTTCCTCCTCTTCTTGAGCTTCCACCTTCTTCATCTCTTTAGATAACCCATTTCGGCCCCAACTTCCATCCCTCAACCAACCAGGCCGAGGCGGGGCCTTCTAGGCCAAGGCCACCTTCTTCTTCTTCCGATGAGGAGAGGGAAGAAGAGCGTTTTGAGTTTAGCAGGAGGCGTCCCCCTGGCGGGATAGTTATTAGAGAGCCTAGGTCTAGCCCTCCTCCTCCAACTGAACCCATCCCCGAACCTGCCCGGTCAACAGGTCCCGACGGGATTGCTTTGACAATCTCTACTGAGGAACTGAGGACCATCCAGGATATCTATGGCATCCCGCACTCCGTCCAGCTCTTGATCCCCCGACCAGGAGACCGGGTTACCTCCAGTAGCCCAAGCTGGATCATCTTCTATGAGGAGACATTTGCAGGGGGACTTCAGTTCTCCTTTCACCCTTTCTTCCTTCTCTCGAGGTTCTGTTGTCAGAGCAAAACCTTTTCGAAGCCGAGGTCGACCCAACGAGAGTGTTAGATGAGTTCGGCTCAAACTTTCCTCCTTGTGCTTCTTACTATTTTCTCTGGACTTGGAACTGACTTTCTTTCTTCTATATGCAGGTATGAAGTTCTCAGTGTATGACCTGCTCTCGATCACTAGAAAGAGACCTCCATCGAAGTTGGTCAATGAGTCCCCCTTGAAGAGGGCTCGCGACGAGAGCATGGTGGTGGCCACTCCAGCCGTATTGATTGAGCCGAGGAGGAGGGAGGCCGAAACCATCCTTGGACAAGGAAGGGGGCAGTCGACATGAAGCCCAAGCTGGGCTAGAAGGTGGTTTAGCCCATGCCAGAGCGACCGAGGCAGCGAGAGCCGGTCCCGGCCCCGGAGCTCGAGGTGGTCGTTCGGGCTAGGGCCGCTGCCGTAGCCATCATTGTAATGTCTCCTCCTCCCTCGGAGGTCATAGTCGTTGAGGAGGAGGAACAAGTGGGAATAGAGGTGATGCTAGGGGTGCCATCCGAGGAGGTACCGAGCTCCCCCTAAGCACCTGAGTCTTCTTCTACTGGCAAAATGGGCGACACAGCATTCGGGGCGAGCAGAAGAGAGAGGGACTACCATCGAGTCCCTTTCAAGCTGGGGCCCAATATTTCCCTAGTTGGGACCAGGGTATGGCAGAGCGCATGATGGATTTTGTGATCCAGTCATGCGATCGATGGGAGAAGGCCGACAAGCTGCTGGGGGATGCGATTAGCAGCACATTTTCCCTGCTCTTCTCGGTAAGTGACTTCATCTTCTTAACTTCTTCTTTCTTTTTTTTATATTGATTGCCGAGATTTTCTTTGGTGTAGCTTGGCACTGAGCTCCTCTTAATCAGAGATTCCTGCAAACACTGGATGAAGAAGGACTGCAGCAAGAGGCATAGCTTGAGTTTGCAAAGACCGAGCTCAGGCAGAAGACTGACGACTCCTGGGAGCCAGAGAAATAAGGAGCATTAGAAGGAGCTCGTGAGTGCAGGGAGGCACTCGAATGAGCTCCAAGAGAGCCTGGATCAAGAGCGGAGCCAATCAAGGAGCAAGGCTGAAGAGCTGTAGCCATTGAAAAAAGGCTGACTGAGTTCAACGCCGAGGTCGTTCGGCAGAAGGGGCATGCTCAGTCTCTCCAGGCCGAGCTAGAGGTGGCCAGGGAGAGGCTAATCATCGTTGAGAAGAGGGTCATTGCTGCTGAGAAGGAGGCAATAGCAGCTGCCGAGTCGGCAGAGGCGACGAATAAGCAAGCCATCGAGGCAAAGAAGGAGGTTGAGGAGGACGTGGCAAGGTATAGGGCCTCAGAGGAGTTCGCCGCCGAGTTCCATGAGATGGTGTCAGACTCCTTTTATAAATGCTTCATGTACCCTCACTCCAAGGTGGAGGACTTCATCTCAGAGAAGGGTCGAAGCTTCCTTGAGTACCCCAGAGCTTCTGATATGGAGCCAGCCCTGGACTCGGGCACTGATAAGGAGCCGGCTGCAGAGTCCAAACCTGCTCTACCAGCGATGGCCGTCGAAGCCGAAGCTGCATAGCCTGAAGCTCCGAAGGATGACGTCCCACTGGAGCACAGTCATGGGAAGTGGCTGCTTGAGTAGCTCCCCTTTGTATTTTTCTTTCCTATATTTTTGGCCTGGGCTGCCCAGCATGTCGAGGGCCTAGAGGCACTTGTAATGAACAGTAGATTTTTAATGAAGTATACATTTCCAGTCACCTCGGCTTGACACTTCCTTTCCTTTCTCTCTTCTTTCTTCTCTCTCTCTTTTTTTATAAACATGTGATGAAGTTAGAGAAAGGTCCTTCAGTTTTTTTAAACATGGTATGACATGACAGAGGAGAGAAATTGCAAGTTCGCGAAGCTTAGGTTAATTCGTCAGGTTAGGCTTTATTGGGGAAATGTCGAGAGGTTCATTAGACAAAGGGGTGATGTTCCCATAGTAACCAGGAGGGCAATGAAACTTAGGCTTAGAGAGAAATACCATCCTATGTCCTACCACTAGAGACTTCTAGACCAGTGGCAGAGATTGACCTAAGGAACCAAGAGTGTAGCTGAATACATTGCAATGTTTGACGAATTTATGATGAGATGCAATGTAGATGAGTCCGAGTCAGTTACTTTGTCTAGGTTTAGGGCAGGATTGAGAGAAGAGATCCAGAAGGAGTTATTCTTGAGGGAAGTCAATGACATAGAGTTAGCTTATCAGGTAGCACGAGATGCCGAGAGATTTCATAGGGTACCATTTTTTCGCAGACCTGTACCCCCTAGAACTAGTGCACTTAGTCAGCACCCAGGATCAAATCATATGCTTGTTGCATTCATTTCATGGTAAACCAAATTAAGGGCATCAAATTGACATAGGGTCAGGATTTTATTACCTATCCCTAGCCCAAAATCACCAACTTGCATAACGAACCTGATGCGGCAAGCATATGATTAGTGATTTGATTCGTGTTTGTAGAGCAATGAAACCTAATTACACTAGCATTGTACTCATCATAATAAGTCTTAAGGATTACATGAAAAGGGACTATTACATGATTAGACACAATCCTAAAACTAAGAAGGAAGAAGATCTAGACAATAGGGGCTAATGATTGAGGACTTGCCTTGTTGAGCTTTCCAACCTTCTAATGATTTCAAACCTTGAAACTACCGATGCTCTGGACTGGAGAACTCGGATAACAGAGATCAGAACGCTGGGCTTGGGCTTCAGCTTGTTGGTTCATTGTCAAGGGGAACCTTGTTCACAACTCAAAGACTTCGAAGGACCCTGCAATGAAGATCAAAAGTTAAGGAAGAAGAAAGCAGGCATATGGAAGGGATGGAATAATTTATGAGCAAGGAAGGAAGTCTGAGATGGTTTGGCCGGCTCCAATGTATCCTTCTTGAACTTGGCGTTGGATGGCTTGGAGAAGAAAGTAGATTCGAGTGGGGGGGAAAGGGGGCTTAGGAACAATCACTCAAAGAAATAATATAAGACTACAACTTCAACTTCAACTTCATTTTCATTCATCTCATCAAAATCAATCCCTTTTACAATGGGCCTCCAAGGCTTTTAATAGCCTCACAAAGCTAGCTTTTAAAATTTAAAAACTCCCCAAATCGAGGAGGATTACAAGGGGGTTGGAGGATTTGGTGGAGAGTTTGGAGGGATGTGGGGGGGGTTGGAGGATTTGGTGGAGGACTTGGAGGGATGTGGCCAACCTCCTTGAATTTGAATCTTCCTTGTTGGCGCCCAAAGGGTGATGAGGTGGCTGGTGAAGTGGCACCTGATGATGTGGCATGGTGAGGTGATCTTCTACTTGGATAAGAATGACATGTGGCGCCCAGTGGTCCTAGTTGATGGTCCTTTTCTCTTGCTTGGTTGATGTGTCTTCTCTTCTTCATGTGGTCAAATTCTGGGGTCTAGAATTTGAGTCTTGTTGCTGGCTTTCATGGCTTTAAGACTTGATTAGACTTAACTCAACTGAATTAGACTTAACTCAACTGAACTGACTTGACTGACCTAGACTTTAAAACTTGAAATGGACTTACAGGAAATGAAATTTTAAAAGTAATTACAGGACTCAATAAACACTCTTGACTCAAAATTAATTACAGGACTCTTGAAAAGGAAATGACTCTTGAAAATAAAATATTTTTGAACTAAAGGATACAAGGTAACCTAATTATCTTCGATCCAAATTGGGATAAGGCTAACCTTGTTGGAGTGAAGTTTCTTTCGGCTTCTGGTGTCCACACCAATTCTCCTGGGGTGGGCAGAACTCGACCCAGTCGAGTATGGTTCAGTTTTGCCCTGGTAATGCTCGAACAAGTCTGGGTTAAGTCTTTGCAGGTCCTCTCGAGTAATCCAAGAGTTGTCGGACTCAGGTCGACCTTGCCATTGAACCAGGTATCGCTGATAGTCCTTATTCCTGGTAGTAATGATCTTGTCATCCAGGATTCTCTCAATCCTCTCTCTCTGCTCAGGTAAGGTTGGTGGTGGACACTCGAAAATATGTTCACTCTCAATGAAAGTTTCTGGCTCAAAAGGCTCACTAGGTATTAGTAGTGGTTCTTTGTATTCTACTAGGTCTGAAACATTGAAGGTTGTACTAATACCCATATCAGGTGGAAGTTCCAAAACATATGCATTAGGCCCTATTTTCTTTAAGATCTTAAAAGGTCCCGCTCCGCGGGCATGTAGCTTCTTTATGGTTCCTGGGGGAAACCGTTCAGGGTTGAGCCTAATCATCGCATAATCCCCTTCACAGAATTCTTTAGCCCTCTTATGTGAGTCAGCTAAGTGTTTGTAAGTTTCATTGCTCAGGTTGATCTTATTACTGATTTCTTTATGTAGATTTGTGACATGCTGTGCAAAAGACTCAGCAGACTCAGAGACTCGTGTGTGAATAGGTAGTGGGATTAGATCTAAAGGCTTCCTAGGCTTGCAACCATGGACTATCTCAAAGGGACTTTTGCCCGTAGATCGATTGACCGAACTGTTGTAAGCGAACTCAGCACGTGGCAATAACAAATCCCAGTTTCCTAGACTTTCTCCCACTAGGCATCTCAGCAAGTTCCCTAGACTTCTATTTACAACCTCGGTTTGTCCATCAGTCTGGGGATGGTAGGCAGTGGAGAATTTCAGTCTGGTTCCTAATAGGTGCCAAAGGGTTTTCCAGAAGTAACTTGTGAAGCGGACATCCCTATCAGAAATAATGGTTTTTGGTAACCCGTGGAGTCTGACTACTTGATCAAGAAAGAGTTTGGCTATCCTAGAGGCATCGGAAGTTTGGGTGCAAGGTATGAAATGGGCCATTTTTGAAAATCGGTCGACCACCACAAAGATTGAATCATGTTTCGAATGGTCTTGGGTAATCCTAGAACAAAGTCCATGCTTAGATCCTGCCATGGACACTCAGGTACAGGTAAAGGAGTGTATAGCCCGGTATTCTTCTTTTGTTGCTTTGCAACAGCACATGTCCTACATCGGGCTACAATGTTTGCTACTTGTTTCTTAAGACCTGGCCAGTAAAATTGTTCCTCAACAGCCAAGATAGTCTTGTTTCGTCCGAAGTGGCCAGCCAAACCTCCCGCATGTATCTCCCAAACTAAAAAATCTCTTAAGGAGGTTCTTGGGATGCAAAGCCTATTCTCTCTAAAAAGATAACCATCTAGAAGGGTATAGTCACTATGATCACTAGAGGGTCCTTGATGCAAAACCTGATAAATTTCATCAAAATCTGGACAGGTTTCGTACTGCTCCTTAAGTCTTTCAAAACCTATGACTTCAGTACTGACTGAAGTTAAAAGTAACGTTCTACGACTTAGGGCATCAGCTACCTTATTATCGGTTCCTGATTGATGCTTTAGGACAAACGTATAGGATTGGATGTACTCTACCCATTTGGCATGCCTAGGGTTTAGTTTCTTTTGGGAACTCAAAAACCTAAGGGCTTCATGGTCTGAAAATAAAACAAATTCTTGCGGTAGGAGATAATGCCTCCAATACCTTAATGCTTGCACTACCGCATAAAGCTCCCGATCATATGTGGAGTATTTTTTCCTGGCTTCATTCAATTTCTCACTAAAGAATGCTACGGGATGGTTCTCTTGACTCAGAACTCCACCAATACCTACTCCCGAAGCATCGCATGCTACTTCAAAGACCTTAGAAAAATTGGGTAGTCTTAAGACTGGTGCTTGGGTCATCTTATCTTTGATGTGAAGGAAGGCTTATCAGCTGACTTCGTCCATTCAAAGTGGCCCTTCCTAATACAATCCGTGATAGGAGCAACTATGGTGCTAAACCCTCTAATAAATCTTCGATAAAACGTAGCGAGGCCATGAAAACTTCTTACTTCATGAATATTATTAGGTGTTGGCCACTCTACGATTGCCTTAACCTTCTCAGGGTCAGCGGATACTCCTTCAGGGGTCACAACAAATCCTAGGAAGATAACTCTAGTAGTCATGAAAGCACATTTCTTTAGATTGGCATAGAGGTTATCTTTCCTAAGTGCTAAACATACCTGCCTCAGATGTTGTTGATGATCTTCTCTAGTCCTACTATAGATAAGTATGTCGTCAAAGTAAACGACAACAAATTTTCCAATAAAGGCTCGTAGGACTTGGTTCATGATTCGCATAAAAGTGCTAGGGGCGTTTGATAACCCAAAAGGCATGACTACCCATTCAAATAACCCGTCCTTAGTTTTAAAGGCAGTCTTCCATTCATCCCCTGGTCTGATCCTAACTTGGTGATAGCCGCTCTTCAGGTCAATCTTAGAAAATATAGTTGCACCGGCCATCATATCTAACATATCATCCAAGCGGGGGATGGGAAACCTATACTTCACCGTGATTTTATTTATGGCACGACTATCAACACACATTCTCCATGTGCCATCTTTCTTAGGGGTAAGTAAGGTTGGGACTGCGCATGGACTCAAACTCTCCCTAATGAATCCTTTCTTTAGGAGTTCTCCTACTTGACGTTGTAATTCTTGGTGCTCGGTAGGGTTCATTCTATAATGGGGAAGGTTCGGTAGGGTTGCTCCGGGGACTAAGTCTATCGCATGTTGTATATCCCTAAGAGGTGGGAGTTGGTCGGGCAAGTCATCGGGGAACACATCTTTGAACTCCTCTAGCACTTGACTGACTTCTTGAGGTTGTTCTTTTGAAAGAGGTTCTTGATGATCCTTAATGGTTAAAAACCAAACAGGTGACCCATTGCTAATTTCTTTCTCCATTTCTCTAGCAGTGATCACATTTATCCCCTTTTTCTTATCACTCAATTGGCTTGATCCTCTCTTAATGGGGTTCTTAGGTGGAGAAGAATGGATTACAATCTTCTTTCCATTATGAGTAAACGAGCATGAATTAGAATGACCATAGAGTGTTACGTCAAGATCGTACAACCATGGTCGGCCTAAAATTATGCTACTTACTCCCATTGGAAGTACATCACACCATACTTTCTCCAGGTAAGATTGGAACTGAATGGTTACTAGGCACCTAGACTTAATGAAAATCGTGGTTGAGTCTATCCAGGATACCTTATAGGGATTAGGATGGGGTACGGTGGGCAATCCTAGGTTTTTAACTGTGTTGGTGGATATGGCATTGACACAGCTACCGCTATCTAAAATGACTTTGCATACTTTCTCACCTATCTTAATGAATGTCTGTAGGATGCTAGTCCTACGCCAATCTTCTTGGGTTTTAGCTTGGGTAAGAATACACCTAACCACTCCTAACAGATCTTGATCTACCAGGACTTCCTCATCCTCATACTCTTCAGCCAAGTTCTCATCTGCCTGGTATACTTCCTCCTCAAATTCACCTTGGGATTCTACGGCTTCCTCTTCTACTTCGCCTATGTGTAGGGCTCTATTAGGACAGTTGCTAGAATAGTGACCCACTTTGTTACACTTGAAACATGCGTTTGGAGTTCTTTGGGTCTCAGGTGTTTTTCCCTTGTCATCTCTACGGGTCACAGGCACATTAGGATTGGGTCGGTTGAATCTAGGCTGATTGGATCCCGACTGCTGATAAGGTGCACTAGTCCTAGGGGCTTCGGGCCTACGATAGACTGGACCTCTATGGAATCTCTCAGCATCCCTAGCTATTTGATAGGCAATTCTAGGTCATGTACCTCTCGCATGAACAATTCTCTTTGAATTTCTTCCCTCAGTCCGGCTCTAAATCTAGACAAGGTCACCGACTCAGATTCATCAACATTGCACCTCATAATGAATTCGTCAAACTTCGCTATGTACTCTGCGACACTCCTATTTCCTTGAGTAAGTCTTTGCCATTGATCTAGGAGTCTTTGGTGGTAGGACATAGGAAGGTATTTCTCCCTAAGCCTAAGTTTCATAACTCGCCAGGTCACTATGGGCACATCACCTCTCTGTCTAGTGAGTCTCTCAATGTTTCCCCAATATAACCTAGCTTGGCGCACAAGTTTAAGCTTTGCAAACTTACACTTGCGCTCTTCACTCATCTCAAACCAGTCAAAATACTGGTCCATCTCACCTTCCCAATCAATGTAGATCTTTGGATCTAAAATTCCATCAAAGGTGGGAGCTTCTAGCCTAATGTTCTTCATGGTTCGGTCATCTTGATCAAAGTGAATTGGGGTGGGTCTCCTGACATTGGGTTCATAGTTAGGCTCATGATGGAATCTCCTTGGGTTGGGCTCGATGGTTTGACCAGGGTGGGGTCCTCTAGGAATTGGATCATAAAACTGATCTTGGGGAGCTCTCCTAGGGTTTGTTTCATAGAGAGGGTTTTGATATGGAATCCTTCTAGGGTTCAATGGGGTCTCGAGTTCAGGTGCAAGACTTGGCTCAGGCTCAGTCTGGGCTTCATGATTGCTTTCTGGGGTTCTAGCCTCTAACTGATCCAACCTAGTAGTGATGTGGGCTAACTGCTCATTCATGTCTTGGTTGGTTTGTGCCACATTCTGATTTGTTTGGGCCAATTGCTCAGTTAAACTCTTAGTCAGTTGGGCCACTTGATCATTTAGGCCTTTGATCAAATTCCCTAAGTTTTGGTCCATGGCTACACTTGACTGGGCTTGGATTGGTGAATACGGTGTTCCTGCTCTAGTTGTCATGCATGCAAATGGACTCAAGTTCGAGCTAAGGTTTCCTAGACCTAGAGCACAAATTAGAAGTCTAATTAAGTGAACCAACTAGCTAGTAGTACTTATGGGACTTAGCCAGGTAGGTGGAGGGGAGTGTAGGTCCCTGATTGCCAACCTTAGACACCAATCTGAGATTGGCCAGGTAGGCGGACCAAATCACAAGCCCTGATGCACCAATCCTAGACACCAAGCCAGTAAGCACACACCAATTAGCTGACACAGTTAACTTGACCCTAACCTGAACCCAACTTGTTGGTGTCCCTAACCCACTAGGGCAATTAACGTTCTACTCAATTTTAATTAACGGGCTGGGATCGATATGCTGGTTGGTGATTTTTGGGCTAGGGACAGGTGATGAAACCCTGACCCTATGTCAAATTGATGCCCTTAATTTGATTTCTCATGAGATGAATGAAATGCAAAGGTGCTGCAGAAGTGTGTTGCAATTTGAAAGTGGTGTGGAAAACGTGATGAAAGAAATGTCCAAAAATTTTGAAAAATTCACAAAGGATTCCTAACTTATATGTTTCAATGTAGATGAAAGGAATTTTAAAACTAAAATCTATACTAATCTAAGCAGATCCTACAAATGAAGATAAATAAAAAGGACATAACATAACCTTAATGATAGTGTCGAACTGCAGAAATTTTTATTTTTTTTATAATTTTTTTCTGATGATAAAATTTAATGTGGTGATAACTGACTTAAAAAGGAACAAGAAAAAAAATATTTTAATAAAAAATTAGTGACTTGCCTTTGAAGTTGCAGGCGGATTACAGTCAGCCTACAGAAAATACAGCAAGCAGAAAAACAGAACGTGACCAATGCAAAATTCACAAATGAAATCTAAAAAAATCCTTTGGCTTTCTTTTTCACGGGTCAATCACAATGGCACCCCGACACGCCTTAGGAGATCCCCGTGGAATGGGAAGAGAGGGTGTTTAAACCCTACTTTCTCCTAAGACCGGACGGCCTGGTAACGCCCCCGATCCAAGTACTTCAAGGACTTAATGCTATGCAATCAGGAACTTATTCAACCTGGCTCTGATACCAAGATGATGCGGCAAGCATATGATTAGTGATTTGATTCGTGTTTGTAGAGCAATGAAACCTAATTACACTAGCATTGTACTCATCATAATAAGTCTTAAGGATTACATGAAAAGGGACTATTACATGATTAGACACAATCCTAAAACTAAGAAGGAAGAAGATCTAGACAATAGGGGCTAATGATTGAGGACTTGCCTTGTTGAGCTTTCCAACCTTCTAATGATTTCAAACCTTGAAACTACCGATGCTCTGGACTGGAGAACTCGGATAACAGAGATCAGAACGCTGGGCTTGGGCTTCAGCTTGTTGGTTCATTGTCAAGGGGAACCTTGTTCACAACTCAAAGACTTCGAAGGACCCTGCAATGAAGATCAAAAGTTAAGGAAGAAGAAAGCAGGCATATGGAAGGGATGGAATAATTTATGAGCAAGGAAGGAAGTCTGAGATGGTTTGGCCGGCTCCAATGTATCCTTCTTGAACTTGGCGTTGGATGGCTTGGAGAAGAAAGTAGATTCGAGTGGGGGGGAAAGGGGCTTAGGAACAATCACTCAAAGAAATAATATAAGACTACAACTTCAACTTCAACTTCATTTTCATTCATCTCATCAAAATCAATCCCTTTTACAATGGGCCTCCAAGGCTTTTAATAGCCTCACAAAGCTAGCTTTTAAAATTTAAAAACTCCCCAAATCGAGGAGGATTACAAGGGGGTTGGAGGATTTGGTGGAGAGTTTGGAGGGATGTGGGGGGGGTTGGAGGATTTGGTGGAGGACTTGGAGGGATGTGGCCAACCTCCTTGAATTTGAATCTTCCTTGTTGGCGCCCAAAGGGTGATGAGGTGGCTGGTGAAGTGGCACCTGATGACGTGGCATGGTGAGGTGGTCTTCTACTTGGATAAGAATGACATGTGGCGCCCAGTGGTCCTAGTTGATGGTCCTTTTCTCTTGCTTGGTTGATGTGTCTTCTCTTCTTCATGTGGTCAAATTCTGGGGTCTAGAATTTGAGTCTTGTTGCTGGCTTTCATGGCTTTAAGACTTGATTAGACTTAACTCAACTGAATTAGACTTAACTCAACTGAACTGACTTGACTGACCTAGACTTTAAAACTTGAAATGGACTTACAGGAAATGAATTTTAAAAGTAATTACAGGACTCAATAAACACTCTTGACTCAAAATTAATTACAGGACTCTTGAAAAGGAAATGACTCTTGAAAATAAAATATTTTTGAACTAAAGGATACAAGGTAACCTAATTATCTTCGATCCAAATTGGGATAAGGCTAACCTTGTTGGAGTGAAGTTTCTTTCGGCTTCTGGTGTCCACACCAGAACCCAACCCTAATTAAAACGGATTAGACATTTAATTGCTCTAGCGAGCTAGGGACACCCACAAGGTCGGGTCGAGTCAAGTGTCAAGCCAACTTTGATAGCCTGTTTGTGTGTGCTTGTATCTGGTATCTAGGCAAGTGGTTCAGGGACAAGAGCCTAAAGGAAAGTGGGTTGGTTCGCTTACCTGGCCAATTTCAAATTGGTGTCTAAGGCAAGCAAAGAGGAACCTCCACTAATCTTACACTTACCTGGCCAGGTGCCAAGTTACTACAACCCGGATTGTCAATTTGACCTTACATTTGATTTGTACTCTAGGTCTAGCAAAACCCTAGTCCGAGTTGAGTCCGTGTGCATGGCAACTAGATCAAGAGCACCTTATCAGCAAAACCAAGCCCAATCTAGTGTAACCATGGAACAAAACTTTGAGAGTCTGATGAAATCTTTGAATGACCAAATGACCAGGCTGAACCAAAACTTAATTGATCAATTAGCCCAGACCAATCAAAACTTGACTGATCAGATAACCCACATCACTGCTAGACTTGATCGATTAGAAGCTCGTACCCCTGGAGGAAATTATGAAGTCCAGAATGAGTTGGAGCCTGAATCTGAGTTTGAGACACCCATCAACCCTAGAAGGGCTCTTCATCAAGACCATTTCTTCGAGCCAAATCCTAGGAGGCCCAATCTCGATCGAGTCCATGACCCGAACCCTAGGATAGCACACCATGATCCAGTCTATGAGCCAAACCCTAGGAGACCTGATCAGGATTAGACAGACCATAACGAGCGAACCCTTAGGAGTATTAGGTTGGAAGTACCAACAGTTGATGGAAATCTTGATCCTAAGGTTTACATAGATTGGGAGGGAGAGATAGATCAGTACTTTGATTGGTATGACATGACGGAGGAGAGAAAATGCAAGTTCGCAAAGCTTAGGATAATTCATCAGGCTAGGCTTTATTGGGAAAACATCGAGAGGTTCATTATACAAAGGGGTGATGTTCCCATAGCAACCTGGAGGGCAATAAAACTTAGGCTTAGAGAGCAATACCTTCCTATGTCCTACCACAAGAGACTTCTAGACCAGTGGCAGAGATTGACCCAGGGATCCAAGAGTGTAGCTGAATACATTGCAAAGTTTGATGAATTTGTGATGAGATGCAATGTAGATGAGTCCGAGTCAGTCACATTGTCTAGGTTTAGGGCAGGATTGAGAGAAGAGATCTAGAAGAAGTTATTCTTGAGGGAAGTCCATGACTTAGAGTTAGCTTATCAAGTAGCACGAGATGCCGAGAGATCTCATAGGGGACCATTTTTCCGCAGACCCAAACCCCCTAGAACTAGTGCACTTAGTCAGCAGTCAGGATCGAATCAGATGCGACCCAGCCGACCCAACCCTAGCACCCCTCTAACCTGTAGAGATGATAGGGGTAAAGCACCAGAAGTTCAGAAGACTCCAAACCCTAATGTTGCTTGTTACAGATGTCATAAGTTAGGCTATTACGCTAGCAATTATCCAACTAGGGCCTTACACATAGGAGAATCAGAAGAGAATGAGCCTGAAACCATAGAGCCCCTAGGTGATAATGTTGAGGAGGTATATCAGGCTGAGGACAATTTGGCTGAAGAGTATGAAGGTGACGAGGAACAAATAGAGCCTGATTTGTTGGGAGTAGTAAGATGCATCCTTACCCACACTGCGACACAGGAGGATTGGCGTAGGACTAACATTCTACAAACATTTGTCAAGTTAGGGGATAAAGTATGTAAAATAATCATAAATAGTGGGAGTTGTGTAAATGCCATATCCACTAATGCTGTCAAAACTTTAGGCTTGTCCACAGTTCCCCATCCAAATCCCTATAAGGTTTCTTGGATAGACTCCACTTCAATTCCCATCAAACATGGGTGCCTAGTCCAAATCCAATTACAGTCCTATCAGGAGAAAGTATGGTGTGATGTCTTACCGATGGGAGTGAGCAATATCATCCTAGGTCGACCCTGGTTATTTGACCATGACGCGACTCTATACGACCGATCAAATTCCTGCTCATTCATGCACCTAGAAAAGAAGTTTGTGATCAACCCATTACCACCTGAGGACACTATTAAGAGAGGATCAAGTCACCTAAAGGAAAAGAAATGGGAGTTAATTTGATCACTGATAAGGAAATTGAGAAAGAGCTCATTGAGGGTACCCCTATTTGGATTTTAACCACTAAGGAAATTTAGGAGCCTTCCCAGAAAGAATGCCCTCAGGAAGTGGCTAAAGTATTAGAAGACTTTAAGGATGTGTTTCTAGATGACCTACCTGACCAACTTCCACCACTTAGGGACATCCAGCACGCCATTGACTTAGTCCTAGGAGCCACCCTACCCAACCTTCCACACTATAGGATGAACCCTACCGAACATTTAGAGTTACAAAGACAAGTAGGGGATATCTTTAGAAAAGGATTTATTAAAGAGAGTTTGAGTTCCTGTGCAGAACCCGCATTACTGACCCCTAAGAAAGATGGCACTTGGAGGATGTGCATTGATAGTCATGCCATTAATAAGATCATAACAAAATATAGGTTTCCCATATCCTGTTTGGATGATGGTGCGGGCACCAGACTCAGAAGAAGACTTCAGAGCTTCATCTAGATCTCTGATTAACCTTGCCCGAAGAATTAGGATTTTTGGCTTGTAATAAGGGTTGACTTGATCAACTCAATTTTAGTTTGAGTCTGTATTACCTGCATTTTTATTTTGTTGAGTCATGTTAACTCAGTAGTGGACTAGGGCTTCAACCTCGGGGTGTTACATTTTCTCCCAAGGCCAAGCAAGTGGGTGCCACACTCCCAGCCACACTCCCAGCCATACGCCTGAGTCCAGGGGTGCCACATCTCCATCCAGCAGGCTTTGGTCCCCACACCACAGATAGCAGCTCCCCTCTTTCATGCGCCAATTGAGGAGAAATCCACCAGGGGTCCACAAATCAAGGGGGCGGTCCAAGACTTCCCAAAAGAACCAAACTATGAAGGGAAGAAATTCTTTTGGGGAGAGATTCAAGGAGGCGCCCATTACCTGCCAGAAATACTCAAACAAAGTTAGAAGGAGCCATAACTTGGGAGAAAAGAAAAGGAGGTATCCAAAAAGGTTGAGCCATGGAAGGAAGGGGATTTCTCTTGAAAAGCAAGGTTAGGAGGCGCCCTAATCATTCCAACTAAAGCCAGATATAAAAGGCAACAATTTTCTCTTAGAGGGCAAGGTTAAGAGGCGCCCAAACACTTCCAGATAAGGCCAAGCATAGAAGGAAAAAAATATTTTCTTGGAGGTCAATACCAGGAGGCGCCACCCACTTTCCTTTTGAAGCTTCAATCAACTTTGGAATTAATTGGCCGGCCATATGAGTAGGGATTGATATCCTAATTTGAAGATCCCCTCCTTTAGTCCCACATGGGAAGATGTAAAACCCTACTCTCTTGTAATGGCCTATAAATTAAACCCCCATGTAAGTTTGAAAGAAATGAGATGAATGAAATCAAATTTTTTTGTGAGCAAACTTTGTATTTTCTCTCTTCCGCACTTGCAACCAGGTGTTGAGCTCCGTGAGGGAGTAAATCCGGTTCCCCAGGAACTTTGAGGAGGTGTGAGATCTCCAAAACCCAACCCTAGGTTAGCCACTCCACTCCCAAACACTAGCCGCCCATCATTCTTTTCTTTCCACCAAGCCCTAGCCTATCCCACTTCTCACGGCCACCCTTTTCAAATCAAGGCCGACCACCAGCATCCAGCTATAATCCGGGTACTTTAGATCCAAAGCTCTTTCCAGTGGGAGTCGAATCATCCTTCAAGAGAATCCGGATCTCAGCGACATCAGTCTTCAAGTTCTTCGAACTGGTAAATCCTTCCCTGAGTCTCTGAATCCCTCACTTGTTTTTCTTCTTCCCAGATCTTGAGTCCAGGAGAAGCCGACCAAACCACAAGACCAGTATTGGAGGATCCATTACGAAGATAGCCGAATCCAAGGATCCAACAATCTGCTCGAGAGAGTTCTTCCATCCAAATTCTGAGAAGATCACTGTCTGGTTGGTAAACCATCTCTCCTCTCTATTTCTGTCCTGTTGAAAGTTCAGAGTGAAACCCTAAGTATGGGAGTTTCTCAACCCCCAGCGATCCGTTACTTTTGAACTACTCTGATAACCTAGTTTTTTCTAAATTGTGCTTTCAATCATTACCTAGTTCCTTCAACTTAGTTTAACTTTACTTGGGTCAATGCTAATTTCTGAAATATAAAAAAAAAAAAAAAAAAAAAGATTTAATCTTAATTTTTACTTCCGCATACGCTTCTTTGTTCTTTGTTCTGCATCATTTTTGGTATCAGAGCTATTCGCTCTGCATCATTTTTGGTATCAGAGCTTTTGTCCTGCATCATTTTGGTATCAGAGCCTTGTCTAGGGTTTCTGTTTTGATTGCTTGTTTGAGTCTCTCTCTTTTTACTTTGTCTGCTCGAAGTAGACTCCCCAAGACGTCCAGTCCTAGGAACGAAGCGAGGTGAAAACCTCCTCTTCCCATTCCATGGGGTGTTCCTAGGGCGTGTAGGGGATCCGTTGGGTTATAACTTCGTAGCAGGAATTGTAAACGGGGAAGTGCTCTGTTTTCAGCCCATAATTGCTCTATTGTAGGAATTATTTCTCACTGCAAGTAACTCCAAATTTAGTGATTTTTGTTTTTCTGAAACCAGTATAATTGAAACTATTTTGCATAATTTTCCTGTGATTTATTGGTTTCCTTGGGATTTCTGAGAATTAAATTACTGCAACTTTGTTTTTGTGTTCTGCAATCCAATTATTTTTGAGTGTTCATCTCTTAATTCATCTTAAGGGCATTTGAGCATCTAAGATAAGGGGAGGAGTTGATAACCTCTCCTTAGCCCAAAACCACCACCCACTCATTCGAACCTAAGCCTTTAATCTAAAAATTGGTTAGACCTAATTTGCCCTAGTGGGCTAGGGACATCAACAAGTCGGGTCAAGGCTAGTGTTGAGTCAGTTTGTCTGGTTACTCTGTGTGTGCTTTGTACTCAGTGTCTAGAATGGTGGTTCAGGGATTCCATCCCGAAGGGCTTGTGTGCTGGTCCGCCAACCTGGCCAATCTCTGATTGGTGTCTAGGATTGGCATTCAGGGACCTAACACTCCCCTTACACCTGCCTGGCTGAGTCCTGAGTTACTACAGGCTAGCTTGCCACTTTGATTGGACATCTAGTTTGGGCTCTAGGTCTAGTTAGCCCGTAGTCATTCAGTTGAGTCTCATTTTGGTGTGTTTGCTTGCATCATCATGTCTACCCGGAATGGAGTACCCTACCAACCTAGTCAAACCCAACCTGATTTAGAGGCCATGGTTAGAGCTCTTACTGAGAGTATGAACAAATTGAGTCAGGATGTGACTGCTAATGTTATCCAGTGTAAAGAACAAGTCCATGAGAATTTTACCCAACTTAGGGATCGAGTCCCAGTACTTGAGAAACGTAGACATCAAAATTGGACCCCTAATCCAAAATTTAATAGGCCCCAACCTCACCCATGCCAGGAGCCTAGGAGGACCTTATACCATGATCCCGAGCATAACCTTAGGAAGCCTAACCATGATATCTATAGTGTGGATCGTGTCTATGAGAGGTCCTTACAATATTCTAGACCAGTCACTTAACAACCCCAGTCTTCTAGATCAAACCATTTAGATCCACACCCATGCCCAAGTAAGGTCTCTACTAACTTGAAACCCAGTGTGACCCAGGTTCCTATATCTCAAGAATGTTTGTTTTGTAGAGAAAGAGGCCATAAATCTAGTCAGTGCCCATGCATAGGACTGGCTTGTGCACAGCTAAGTGGTAAGAATCCTAAGGATGACATTAATGAGGGAGAACCCAAGCCTACCAATGAGGAAGAAAGGTTAGGTATGACAAGCCTAGAATCAGTTGACCCGATCACCACTGACCCGAAACCCATTGAAGATGGCATCGAGGAAGTATATGATGCTGGCTTGAGTCTAGTTGATGAATATGAGGGGAAGAACTTGAAGAATGTGACATTGATACTATTGGTTCCTTACCTGAGGAGACCTTGGAGAGCAACCAAGTGGTAGGACCTAGTTTAGAAATTCAAGAGATTTGTGAGAACCAAGTTCCTTTAGTCAAATACCCCCAGGAAGAACTTATAGTGTTAGCCCGAGCTATCAGTTCGTATCCTCTAATGACAGTCATTCCCCAATTGGACCTTATCCCATGCTCAGCCACTAAGGTCTCTCCCGTAATCTCAGTTGGACATCCTTTTCTTGAGCGGATTGATTCACCCAGTCCTGTAGAAGTCCTCCTTATGGCCCCAGACCCCTTTCTTCGCATGACTGAGCTACTCTTCTATAGAGTATACCTTTCCTCACCCATAGGTCAAATTTCAAGTCTTGAGGTCATCATCCATAGGCCCTTCCATGAATCATTCTCTAATCCAGTTCTTGAGAAAGTGGATCATTATTTGCTTAGAGAACAAACCTTAACTATTGCAATCACATGTCCTAGGCTACTTCCCAAACCATCTCTTGATCCATTCCTGGGAGTAGCAAACTTTTCCTTTCGTAAGGATGACCAGTCGACACTCATAGATCACCATTCAAACCTTCAGGTCACCACCTTTAGTCAACAGGTAATTCGAGACCCCACCTCATATCTTCTCCCTTTCTCTAGGACTTCCAATGCTTCTTACACCATCCAAGTATACTTTGTCAAAGTCTTTAGAGTGAATCACGTGTCAGAATCTATTAGGTTTGCCACCTACTTCTGGAAGACCTTATGGCACCTACTAGGCACCCATGATAAGTTTTCATTCTCTGCATGCCATCCTCCGACCCAAGGTCAAACCTAGAGAGTCGTAGTTTGTTAGGTTTAGACCTAGGGTTCCTTTGAATAAAGTCCATTCTTTAGGAATGCATCGTCAGTCGAGTTTAGGACATTGTCTCAGATTTTGATTGAGTGAGAATACCAGGAATTGGGATTTGTATTTACCCAAGGCTAAATTTGCATATAATGTTTCGATCAATAGGTCTATAGGCTAGAGCCCCTTTGGAATTGTGCATGGTTACAAACCTCACACACCTCTTGACCTAGCTCTTTACCAGTCCACACACGAGTCTCCGAGTCTGCCAAATTTTTGCACAGCATATAAAAGACTTGCATAAAGAAATTCATGCCAAATAAACTTAAGTAATGAAACTTATAAGAAGTTGGCTGATTCTCAAAGGCGAGTCAAACCTTTTGATGAGGGAGACTATGTAATGATTAGGTTAAGGCCTGAACGGTTTCCTCCTGGAACCGTTAGAAAGTTACATGCTAGAGGAGCTGGACCATTTAGAGTGGTGAAGAGAGTAGGATCCAATGCCTATATGCTCGAGTTGCCTCCAGAACTAGGCATTAGCTCCACTTTCAACATTACAGACCTAGTAGAGTATAGAGAGCCAGCTATGATTCCCAGTGAGGCTTTTGAACCTAATCCTGCTCTTGAGAGTGAACCCAACCCTGTGTGTCCACCAACAAACTGGCCTGTGAGGAAAGAGCAGATTGAAAAGATCCTGGATGATCAGGTTATCTCTACTCATAATCGAGGATACCAAAGATACCTGGTCCGCTGGCTAGGAAGGCCAGATTCTGATGACTCTTGGATCTCCCGAGAAGAATTACAAGAGTTGGACCCAGACCTCTTGGAGAGATACCAGAGCCAACTTGATCCATACTCGACAGGGTCGAGTTCCTCCCACCCTGGGAGAATTGGTGCGGGCACCAGACTCAGAAGAAGACTTCAGAGCTTCATCTAGATCTCTGATTAACCTTGCCCGAAGAATTAGGGTTTTTGGCTTGTAATAAGTATTGACTTGATCAACTCAATTTTAGTTTGAGTCTGTATTACCTGCATTTTTATTTTGTTGAGTCATGTTAACTCAGTAGTGGACTAGGGCTTCAACCTGGGGTTACATTTTCTCCCAAGGCCAAGCAAGTGGGCGCCGCACTCCCAGCCACACTCCCAGCCATACGCCTGAGTCCAGGGGGCGCCACATCTCCATCCAGCAGGCTTTGGTGGTGGGGACACCTGAGGCACTAGAATAAGACAGAGGCTTTTTCAACCCTCTATAAATTGATCAATAATTTATGAGTCCATCTGTAATAAGGGCTTAGCTCATCTGAGTCCATTTTAGTTGTTATTTGAGTATTTTTAGTTGTTATTTCAGTTCTGTACTAGTCAGCTCATGTTGAGCTAGTTCAGTCCAATGCTAGTCAGCTCATGTTGAGCTAATTTTATTTTTTTGAGTCCTGTCCAAGCATACTGAAGACTCAAGACTATATCATACAAGTGAAGACCAAGTCCAACTTGATTGAAGACATGGAGGTATAGCACAAGTCCAACCCAGCTTGAAGATTTGAAGACCCCAGGAGGAAAATTCAGAAAATCCTGATTTCTTGCAGATGCCCTCCAGATACCCAGATTCCCTTCCAGATGCCAAAGTATATTCATAGATAAGGGCATCCATGATTCCAGAGGTCCATCTGCATCCTAGCCCAAAGAAATCAAGCCCAGGTGCCAAGCCCAGCTCCTAAGAAGCAAGATACCAGGGAATATTCCTGCTACCTGGCTACTAGGCCACCCCAGCTTCTAGAGGCCCAAACCCATGCACCCGAGCCCCTTTGGGCCAGCCTTTTGCTGCTCATAGAAGCCCAACACGCCCCCCTAGGCGTCCTTGGAGTCTTGACCAAGTCAAGAAAATTTTTAGGGATTTTTCTACCTAATATTTCCTTATTTTTTAGCTAGGGTTTGAGAGGGAAAAGGATTCTTATGTAAAGACTTATGTACCCTTACTTGGAGCCCAAGGTTAAGGGTCTATTTAAGGGACCCTAGCCTCGTGTATGAGGAGAGAATTTTGATGAATGAAAACCTTGAGTTCTTTTATTGAGTTGTGTGATACCCTGCTGTGTGCATAAAGGGTTTGCGAGAGTTCTTCTTCCCAGTGCTGCAATCATCTTCCTGCTGCCAACAAGCATCTCAGATCCCTGGATGCCCACACCAAAGAAGCCTTCCCTTGCTGTTTTTCCTTTGTTTTCTTGTTCCTTTGTGAGTTTTCTAATCCCTGACAGGTCGTTTACAGGTCCCCGAGTTCCTACGAATCCAACGACTCCAGCCAAGCCTCAATCGGATCACCGAGCAGAAAGCCGGGTATCCGCGGGTCTTTGGCTCGATTTTCCAGGCCGCATCCGTCGAGGAACGAGAGACCCCTTCGCTGCGATCTTCATAGATGTTGTCAGGTACACCCCTCTACCTCCAGTAGTTTTATTGCAGGAGAACTTGCCCTAACCGAGGCTTCTCAGCCCCGGCGGTCCTTCTTTGCTACTTTTCTAGGTCCTAATCTGCATGCTGATCGTCAAAAATTCATACAAAATTCCCTACAAATAATTTGATCTAAAATTCGGGAATTAATAACCTAACTCAACATGTAAAATATACAAAAAAATGGCATGCATATTAGTTCCCCATCATTTGGTATCAGAGCTTAGATTAGGACTTGTTTTCTGCAATTTTTTAGTCCATATATACTTTGTTATTTTAATTATTTCTCCATTTTAAAACTCCAAAAATTATGAAATTTATTTTCCTGGATTTATCATAATTCACAGTAATTTTAAAAAATTTTCCATATTTTATTATGTCCTGTGAATTTTCTGCAAGCCGAAATAGGGCCTACAAATTTTGGCTCTGTTTTTTTTAGCAAGACAAGTTTGGAAGTTTTAGGGTTTTGTTTGGGAGTTTTTGTATATTTCTTAATTTTAGTATATTTCCAGTATATTAGGCCATGATTTGCAAGTTTTCTTATATTTAAAAAATACCAAAAAAAAAATACATATTTTCCAAAAAATACCAAAAAAATATCTAAACCCTAATTTGCATCCTCATCTGCCTGCCATCATTGCATAATTTACTTTTAAGGGCACTCTTGCTATATCAGATGGGGGGAGATTTGATCACCTCTCCTTAGCCCAAAACAACATCCCTTGCATTCAGTCCCAAGCCTTAACCTAAAATTAATTAGACTTAATTTGCCCTAGTGGGCTAGGGACACCAACTGGTCGGGTCCGGGCTAGTGTTAGATCACTGTGTCAAGTTAACCTGTGTGTGCCTTGTGCTCAGTGTCTAAAATGGTGGTTAAGGGATTCAATCTCGAAGGGCTTGTGTGCTGGTCCGCCTACCTGGCCAATCTCTGATTGGTGTCTAGGATTGATAATCAGGGACCTAACACTCTCCTTACACCTGCCTGGCTAAGTACAGGGTTACTATAGGCTAGTTTGCCACCCTGATTGAGCATCTAGTTTGGACTCTAGGTCTAGTCAGCTATAGTCAGTCTGATCGAGTCTTGCATGAGCACTAGATCAGGAGTTTCATATCACCCACCTCCTTCACAAATGTCTGAACCCATGGAAATTTACAAGCCCAATAAAAGCCCTAGCTGATCAAATGGCTCAGATGACTACCCAGTTAACTCAGTCTGCTACCCAAACCAACAATAGAATTGACCATCTTGCCAATAGGTTTGACCAGTTAGGAGGCCATGTAGGGACCATAGCAAGAACCCATGGGTCACAATCTGAGCTAGATCCTAAGTCCCCTCAACCTAGGAGAACCCCAAACCCTGATCTATACCATGAGGTCGAACCTAGGAGAGCCCCTTATCCTGACCCGTACTACAATCCTCAACCTAGGAGGACCCCAAACCCTGATCCATACCGAGAGGTTGAACCTAGGAGAGCCCCTCAGCCTAACCCATACTATAATCCTGAACCTAGGAGGACCCTAAACCCTGAACCATATCATGAGGTTGAACCTAGGAGAACCACTCAGCCTGACCCATACTATGATACTGAACCTAGATCCTATGACTCTAGATCCTATTTACCCACATCCTATAAGCCTAGTATACCCACAACCTATAGATCTTATGACTTCAAATCCTCTGACTCTAGAATCTACGAACCCATATCCCATGAGTCCAGTAGACCCAAGACCTATAGAGCTGAACCCAAATCCTATGACCCCAGATCATATAATCCCGTGACCCATAGATCTGCACCCTTATCCTATGAGTCTAGGGAGCCCATAATCCCTAGATATCAATCTAGTACTAGTCAGGTTTCCCTTAGTCAACTTGAACCCCATAGGATTAGCACCCCTAAATATGAGCCCAGTAGTAAGCCACTACCCTTTAGACAACTTGAACCTACTAGGATTAGTGTCCATAATCAGAAACCAGGACCTAGCCAATTTTCCCCTAGCCGACCTTCTCCAACCATTCCTGAGATTGACAAGGCTTACATTAACGCGGAAGTGTATGAAGCTGATGCAAACTTAGTGGATGAGTATGAGGGAGAAGAGGAGACACCTTTAGATGACCTAGAATTAGCTGACCCAATAGATACCCAGGTAGAAGCCAACCTAGAGGTAGTTGACCTTGACCACATCCAACCTAAAGCTATAGTGGAAGAACAAATAGAGGAAGAGAACCTAGGTACTGCTACTAGAGCCTTACCTGAGGAAACCATAGAGGAGAGCCAAATTATAGAGTCTAGTCCTAAAATACAAGAACCTGAAGAATTTATTAAGGACTTGATCTCTTTGAATCAGTACCCTCAGGATGAGCCTCCTCCTATAGTTCCCATTAAGGACCTCTTCCCTGAGATTAGTAACCTATCCTTCCATTATGCAAACCCCATAGCTATACCGCAACCTCGTAAGGTTAGCCTCATTAGTCTAGGATTAGTCCCTGACATGCCTTCTTATATCGAACTTTATCCAACTAACTTTGAACCTTTTTCCCTACCCTACCAAACTAATTCTGAACCCACTTCCTATTTTCTGCCCTTGCCTAACACCTCCAGCATTTATAGGATTATTAGATTGCATTTAATTGAGATTAGCATACTGTATGCATTCATCACGCATGTTAGGTTTGCATCTTACTTTTGGCACACTCTTTGGAATTTGCTAGGAGTTCACTGTAAATTTTCATGTGCATGTCAAGCTAGGATCAAACCTAGGGAACCTATAATCTCTTAGGTTTAGATCCAAAGAGTTCAATAAGAGTTCCTTCTATAAGAATGCATAGTCAAGTCTGTTAGGTGTAGGTTTGAGTCCTTTGCATCATCTTGTTAGGAGTCTGCATGTGCCTAGCATGTTCACCACTCACACTAATGTTAAAACAACTGGCTAATTCCCGAAGATGGATCAAAAAAAAATTTGATATAGTGGATTTTATCTTGGTTAGGCTTAGGCCTAAAAGAAGCTTCATGCTCGCAGAGCCGGACCTTTTAAAGTGATAGAGAAGGTTGGATCGAATGCCTAGGTGTTAGACTTGCCTTCGAATTTGGGCATTAGTTCTACATTCAATATTACAGACCTGGTTGAGTATAGGGAACCGGCAGCGCTACCTAGTGAGGCCTTTGGACCTATTCCTTTTCATTGTGATTGACCCTAACCTAGAGTGTCCACAAACAAATTTAGCCTGAGAGAGAACGGATCGAGCGTATCCTGGACAATCAAGCCATCATGACCCAGGGCCATGACTATCAACGCTTCCTGGTCCGATGGCAAGGCCGGCCAGAGTCGGACGATTCATGGATTTCTCGAGAGGACTTGCAACGCCTCAACCCAGACCTTCTCGAGAGATATGTGAGCCAGTCTAACCTTCACTCGACAGGGTCGAGTTTCTCCCACCCCGGAGAATTGGTGGGGACACCTGAGGCACCAGAATAAGACAGAGGCTTTTTCAACCCTCTATAAATTGATCAATAATTTATGAGTCCATCTGTAATAAGGGCTTAGCTCATCTGAGTCTATTTTAGTTGTTATTTGAGTATTTTTAGTTGTTATTTCAGTTCTGTACTAGTCAGCTCATGTTGAGCTAGTTCAGTCCAATGCTAGTCAGCTCATGTTGAGCTAATTTTATTTTTTTGAGTCCTGTCCAAGCATACTGAAGACTCAAGACTATATCATACAAGTGAAGACCAAGTCCAACTAGATTGAAGACATGGAAGTATAGCACAAGTCCAACCCAGCTTGAAGATTTGAAGACCCCAGGAGGAAAATTCAGAAAACCCTGATTTCTTGCAGATGCCCTCCAGATACCAGATTCCCTTCCAGATGCCAAAGTATATTCATAGATAAGGGCATCCATGATTCCAGAGGTCCATCTGCATCCTAGCCCAAAGAAATCAAGCCCAGGTGCCAAGCCCAAGCTCCTAAGAAGCAAGATACCAGGGAATATTCCTGCTACCTGGCTACTAGGCTACCCCAGCTTCTAGAGGCCCAAACCCATGCACCCGAGCCCCTTTGGGCCAGCCTTTTGCTGCTCCTAGAAGCCCAACACGCCCCCCTAGGTGTCCTTGGAGTCTTGACCAAGTCAAGAAAATTTTTAGAAATTTTTCTACCTAATATTTCCTTATTTTCTAGCTAGGGTTTGAGAGGGAAAAGGATTCTTATGTAAAGACTTATGTACCCTTACTTGGAGCCCAAGGTTAAGGGTCTATTTAAGGGACCCTAGCCTCTTGTATGAGGAGAGAATTTTGATGAATGAAAACCTTGAGTTCTTTTATTGAGTTGTGTGATACCCTGCTGTGTGCATAAAGGGGTTTGCGAGAGTTCTTCTTCCCAGTGCTGCAATCATCTTCCTGCTGCCAACAAGCATCTCAGATCCCTGGATGCCCACTCCAAAAGAAGCCTTCCCTTGCTGTTTTTCCTTTGTTTTCTTGTTCCTTTGTGAGTTTTCTAATCCCTGACAGGTCGTTTACAGGTCCCCGAGTTCCTACGAATCCAACGACTCCAGCCAAGCCTCAATCGGATCACCGAGCAGAAAGCCGGGTATCCGCGGGTCTTTGGCTCGATTTTCCAGGCCACATCCGTCGAGGAATGAGAGACCCCTTCGCTGCGATCTTCATAGACGTTGTCAGGTACACCCCTCTACCTCCAGTAGTTTTATTGCAGGAGAACTTGCCCTAACCGAGGCTTCTCAGCCCCGGCGGTCCTTCTTTGCTACTTTTCTAGGTCCTAATCTGCATGCTGATCATCAAAAATTCATACAAAATTCCCTACAAATAATTTTGATCTAAAATTCGGGAATTAATAACCTAACTCAACATGTAAAATATACAAAAAAAATGGCATGCATATTAGTTCCCCATCATTTGGTCCCCACACCACAGATAGCAGCTCCCCTCTTTCATGCGCCAATTAAGGAGAAATCCACCAGGGGTCCACAAATCAAGGGGGCGGTCCAAGACTTCCCAAAAGAACCAAACTATGAAAGGGAAGAAATTCTCTTGGGAGAGATTCAAGGAGGCGCCCATTACCTGCCAGAAATACTCAAACAAAGTTAGAAGGAGCCATAACTTGGGGAGAAAGAAAAGGAGGTATCCAAAAAGGGTTGAGCCATGGAAGGAAGGGGATTTCTCTTGAAAAGCAAGGTTAGGAGGCGCCCTAATCATTCCAACTAAAGCCAGATATAAAAGGCAACAATTTTCTCTTAGAGGGCAAGGTTAAGAGGCGCCCAAACACTTCCAGATAAGACCAAGCATAGAAGGAAAAAAATATTTTCTTGGAGGTCAAGACAAGGAGGTGCCACCCACTTTCCTTTAGAAGCTTCAATCAACTTTGGAATTAATTGGCCGGCCATATGAGTAGGGATTGATATCCTAATTTGAAGATCCCCTCCTTTAGTCCCACATGGGAAGATGTAAAACCCTACTCTCTTGTAATGGCCTATAATTAAACCCCATGTAAGTTTGAAAGAAATGAGATGAATGAAACCAAATTTTTTTGTGAGCAAACTTTGTGTTTTCTCTCTTCCGCACTTGCAACCAGGTGTTGAGCTCTGTGAGGGAGTAAATCCAGGTTCCCCAGGAACTTTGAGGAGGTGTGAGATCTCCAAAACCCAAACCCTAGGTTAGCCACTCCACTCCCAAACCCTAGCCGCCCATCATTCTTTTCTTTCCACCAAGCCCTAGCCTATCCTACTTCTCACGGCCACCCTCTTCAAATCAAGGTCGACCACCAGCATCCAGCTATAGTCCGGTACTTCAGATCCAAAGCTCTTTCCAGTGGGAGTTGAATCAGCCTTCAAGAGAATCCAGTTCTCAGCGACATCAGCCTTCAAGTTCTTTGAACTGGTAAATCCTTTCCTGAGTCTCTGAATCCCTCACTTGTTTTTCTCTTCTTCCCAGATCTTGAGTCCAGGAGAAGCCGACCAAACCACAAGACCAGTATTGGAGGATCCATTGCGAAGATAGCCGAATCCGAGGATCCAACAATCTGCTCGAGAGAGTTCTTCCATCCAAATTCTGAGAAGATCACTGTCTGGTTGGTAAACCATCTCTCCTCTCTATTTCTGTCCTGTTGAAAGTTCAGAGCGAAACCCTAGGTCTGGGAGTTTCTCAACCCCCAGCGATCCGTTACTTCTGAACTACTCTGATAACCTAGTTTTTTCTAATTGTGCTTTCAATCATTACCTAGTTCCTTCAACTTAGTTTAACTTTACTTTGGGTCAAAGCCAATTTCTGAAATATAAAAAAAAAAAAAAAAGATTTAATCTTAATTTTTACTTCCGCATATGCTTCTTTGTTCTTTGTTCTGCATCATTTTTGGTATCAGAGCTATTCGCTCTGCATCAGACGACATGTTAGATATTATGGCCGAGCAACAATAATTTCAAAGATTGACCTTAAGAGTGGCTATCATTAAGTTAGGATTAGACCTAGGGATGAGTGGAAGACTGCATTCAAGACCAAGGAGGATCTTTTTGAGTGGGTAGTAATGCATTTTGGATTGTCCAATGCTCCTAGTACCTTTTGCGGATTATGAATCAAGTCCTAAGGTTATTTATATGAAAGTTTGTCGTAGTTTACTTTGACGACATTCTTATATATAGCATGACGAGAAGGATCATTTGGACCATTTTAATCAAGTCTGTTTAGCACTTAGGGAAAATAGTCTCTTCGCAAATCTTAAAAAATGTGATTTTTTCACCCATAGAGTCGTTTTCCTAGGTTTTGTTGTTACACCTGATGGAGTTTCTGCTAACCCCGAAAAGATTAAGTCAATTGAAGAGTGGCCTGTGCCAAAAAGTGTTCATGAAGTATGAAGATTTCATGGCCTCGCTACTTTCTAAAGATGGTTCATTCGGGGGTTTAGTACCATAGTTGCACCAATCATGGATTGCATTAGGAAAGGCCAATTTGAATGGACTAAAGCTGCTGATAGGGCTTTCCTAGATATTAAGAAGAAAATAACAAAAGTACCTATCTTAAGTTTGCCTGATTTTTCTAAGGTTTTTGAGGTCGCTTGTGATGCATCTGGAGTTGGAATAGGTGGAGTTTTTAGCCTGGAGAACCATCCATAGCTTTCTTTAGTGAAAAATTAAGTGAAGCCAAGCCTAAGTATTCCACCTATGATAAGGAGCTCTATGCGGTAGTGCAGACTTTAAGGTATTGGAGGTACTATCTACTACCGCATGAATTTGTCTTGTTTTCCAATCACGAGGCCCTTAGATTCCTTAGTTTCCAGAAAAAGCTAAATCCTAGGCATGCCAAGTGGGTAGAATACATCTAGGCCTACACATTGTCTTGAAACACCATGCCAGAACTGAGAATAAGGTAGTCGATACTTTAAGTCATAGAGCCCTGCTTCTGAACTCGATTAGCACTGAAGTCATTGGATTTGAAAGACTTACGAATGAATATGATAATTGTCCAGACTTTAGTGATGTTTATCAAGCTTTGAAATTAGGACCATCTTGTGACCATAGTGAGTACACCCTTTTAGATGGTTATCTATTTAAGAAAAATAAGCTTTTGTTCCAAAGACTTCTCTAAGAGATTTTTTAATTTGGGAAACCCATGATGGAGGTTGGCTGGCCATTTTGGAAGAAACAAGACCATATTGATAATTGAGGAAAAATTTTACTGGTCAGGCTTAAGAGACAGGTAGCCAATATTGTTGCCTGATGTAGGACATGTGCGGTTGCTAAACATCAAAGACAAAACACTGGATTATACACTCCTTTACCTATGCCAGATTGTCCATGGCAGGATCTTAGCATGGACTTCATTTTAGGACTGCCCAAGACCATTAGAAAATAATTCAATCTTTGTAGTGGTCGATAGATTTTCAATATGGCCTATTTTATATCCTGCTACAAAACTTTTGATGCCTCCAAGGTAGCCAAGCTTTTTCTCGATCAAGTAGTCAAGTTACATGGGTTACCTTAGACCATTGTTTCTGATAGGGATGTCTGTTTCACAAGCTATTTTGAAGACCCTTTGGCACCTACTAGGAACAAAACTAAATTCTCAACTGCATACCACCCTCAGACTGATGGACAAACTGAAGTTATAAATAGAAGTCTAGGGAACTTATTGAGGTGCCTTGTTAGAGAGAGTCTGGAAAATTGGGATTTACTTCTACCTCGTGCTGAATTTGCATACAATAGCTCGGTCAATAGGTTGACTGGTAAAAGTCCCTTTGAGATTGTCCATGTTTACAGACCTAGGAGACCTATCGACCTCATTCCGTTACCCACACATGCACGTGTATCTGAGTCTGCCGAGTCATATGCACAACATCTTAAAGAATTACATAAAGAAATTAGTAAGAAGATTCAAATGAGTAATGAAGTTTATAAGCATATGGCTGATTCACGTAAAAGAATAAAAATTTAATGAAGGGGACTCTGTCATGATAAAACTTAGACTTGAACGGTTTCCACCGGGAACTATGAAGAAATTGCATGCCCGGGGAGCTAGACCTTCAAAATAATTAAGAAAATTGGATCAAATGCATATGTGTTAGAGTTACCACCTGATTATGGTATTAGCTTCATATTTAATATTTCTGATCTGAAAGAATTTAAAGAACTGGTATTAATTCCTAGTGGGCCTTTGGACTTTTCCCTGCCTTTGAGAGTGAAACCCTACCTGAGTGTCCACCAGCAATTCCACCAGACCGGAGAGACAAGATTGAACGTATCTTGGATGACCAAGTGATTACTACTAGGAATAAATGTTATCAATGTTATCTAGTTCATTGGCAAAGCCGACCAGAATCTGAAGACTCCTAGATCACCCGAGAGGATCTACAACATTGACCTTGATCTCTTAGAAAAATTCCATAATCAACTGATCCTTACTCGACAGGATCGAGTTCCTCCCACCCGAGGAGAATTGGTGCAAGCACCAGGCTCAGGAAGAGGCTTCAACTAATGCCAAGTTCTTTATGGATAGAAGATTAGAAATTTTAGTCCTGTAATAAATCTATGAGTCATGTACTTATGTTTATTTGAATAATTGTGTCATGTTTTATTTCAATTTGGATTTTAAAGTTCAATTAGGCTTTGTATTGAGTCGGGTTCAAGAGCTAGTTGAATTGGATTTCAATTAAGCCAGATTAAGTGCAACCAGCTTCACCAACTACTTGTAGCACCACATCATCATTAAACCATGCCACCTTGGAGGACAAGTCATGCCACTTGGAGGAGAGATCATGCCACATCACCAAGACAATTCAAACAAGATTTTCGCCCAAGATAAATTCAAAAAAATTCCATGGGATGCCACCTTGCAAGAGCCATCCCACTTTCTTTGGGACGTGTCCTTGATTTTCTCTTGTAATTAGGAGTTTCAATTTGAAAGGGCCACTCCTCTCTTCATGGGACGCCCCTTGATTTTCTCCATGAAAGGAGGTGTAGTTTAAATTTAAAAAGGAGCTTAAAGTCTATAAAAGCTCCTATGTTATTTGTAATTGATTGATGAATGAAATAAGATTTTTTCCTAGAAAGCTTTCTTCCTTTGCTAGCCAAAGACCCTTGAGAGAAGGTAGGCGTGAGACCTAGGATACTTAGCCAAACAAGCTACTAATCCCTCTTCCAATCCCATTCGGCTATCCTTGAAGAACCATCTTCAAACCTCTCCAAATTTGTCCTTCCCATCTTCCAAAGGAGATAATCTACAACGGGGTTCTCCATGCCAACAAGTGAAGATGATTCAAGCTAAGGACACCAAAGGGAGAATACTTCAATATAAGCCTAAGCCAACACTTCCATTGTTAACTTTCCTCTTCCTTTCTTCCAACCTTCCATCTAAACCTTTTAACCTTCCATCTACCTATGCAGGATCACCCGGTCTCATGGTTTCCAGGATGAAGGTCTACTATGCCAAAGAATTAGATGTAGGATGCTTTAAACCCTAGAGTAATTCATTTGCCATTTAAATACTTCATCTTGAGTGTTCCTTGCTCCATTTTCAAGTTATTAATGGCCGGATCACCATTCTTTATAACTCTCTTTCAGATCTGAAATAGAAAATTAAGCTAGCCCTAACCTGTGTGGTTTCCTGACCACGAAGGTCCATTTTTTATAATTGCTTTAAAAGGTTGTCCTCCTAGTCATGTTTTCCCTTATGTCCATTTCCTGAAATTCTATTTCTTTAAGTAAAATATCTACATGCATATCTCCTTCATCATCTCTTAGTATCTTTAATTCATAGAAATGCATCATTCCATATCTGTACCCCATCATTAGTTCCGAGAGTTGGGCTCTGGCTTTGTTGAATGAGAACTGGGCTCAAAGCTTCAGTGCAAGAGAGCTGGGTTCCGGGCTTTGCTAAATGAGAGCTGGGCTTCTAGACATGAGTGCCAGAGAGTGTGGGATATAGGCTTGAGTGCTGGAGAGCTGGGCTTCTAGACTTGATTGTCGGAGAGCATGGGGTCCGTGCTTGAGTGCTTGAGAGCGTGGGATCTGGGCTTGAGTGCCGAAGAGCGTGGGATTCGGGCTTAAGTGCCGGAGAGCTGGGCTTCCAGACTTGAGTGCCGAAGAGCATGGATCCGGGCTTGAGTGCCAGAGAGCTTGGGATCTAGGCTTGAGTGCTGGAGAGCTGGGCTTCCAGACTTAAGTTCCAGAGAGCTGGGCTCCGGGCTTTGGTGCCGAAGGACTGGACTTCGGGCCTCAGTGCCGGAGAGTTGGGCTCCATGCTTCAATGCCAGAGAGCTAGGCTCTGGGCTTTGGTGCCGAAGGACTAGACTCCCAGCTTTTGTGCCAAAGAGTTGGGCTCCGAGCTTCGATGCCGTAGAATTGGACTCCGGGCTTCAGTGCCGGAGAGTTGGACTCCATGCTTTGACGTGCCATACCTTGTTGGGCCGGGCAGCGAGATTCCTACAAGGCAAAAATGGTTCACACAAAAGGAATCTTTATTATTATCAGGAAAGGGTCTTACATTACTGATAGTATATTCTCAGGTCGTAGGCACTCCATGTCCACGGGAATCTGGCACCATCCAGACTCGTGAGATAATAAGCTCCATGTGGTAGAGCTTCGACCACCTTGTAGGGGCCTTCCCAGTTTGATGATAGCTTGCCGCACTCCCGGGGTTGAGACACTTCAGCTCGATGCAGTACCAGGTCACCCGAGTGGAAGATCTTCGGCTTCGCTCATGCATTATAGAACCGAGCTACACGCTGTCGGTAAGCCACCATCCGGAGTCGAGCCTTGTCTTTGGTTTCATCGAGGAGGTCCAAGTTGAGGAGAAGGCACTCAGAGTTCTTTACTTCGTTGTACTACTGTATCGACAGTATGGGCACACCAAGTTTGACTGGGACAACAAATTCTGCACCGAAAGTGAGGTTGAAGGGTGTTTCATCCATTGCTATTCTGGGCATTGTGTGGCAGGCCCAGAGATTGCTTGGAATTCTTCTACCCACCTGCCCTTGGCTTGGTCCAGCCTGGTCCTAAGTCCCTAGAGAATAGTCCGGTTGGTCATCTTGACTTCCCCGTTGGTCTGGGGATGTGCAACCAAGGTGAAGCGATGCTGGATGCCGAGTTCAGTACAAAATTCTTCGAACTCCTGGTTGTCGAACTGCCGCCCATTATCAGTGATGATGCTGTGGGGAAGCCCAAAGTGATGGATGACCGACTTCCAGAATAACTGGCAGACCTTGGCTTCCGTGATCCGTGCTAGCGGCTCCGCTTCTACCCACTTGCTGAAGTAGTCGATGGCCACTATCAAAACTTTCATTGCCCTGGTGTAGGGAGAAATGGACGTAGGATGTCCATTCCCTACTGGGCAAATGACCATAGAGTAGAGAGCTGGGAGAGGGGTGCCGCTGGTTGACGTTGTATGTGGGCATGGCGCTGCACCAGTCACCCTCTTCACAAAGTCAGCGGCGTCCTCCCTCATGGTCTCCCAATAGTAACCTTGACGGAGGGCCTTGTACACCAATGTCCTCCCCCGAACGTGATTTTTGCAAAGGCCTTCATGGATCTCTTAGAGCATGAAGATTGCCTCTGCGGGTCTCAAGCACTTCAAGAGTGGATAAGAATAGGATTGATGGTAGAGCTATCCTTCCATGAGGACGAACCACGAGGCCTTCTTTTTGATGAGGTCGGCCTCTGCTCGATCTTCTAGCAGGGTGCCATCGGTAATATACCTGATATACCTATCCATCTAGCTTGGCTCCGGGGTAACCTGCTACACCTTTGCATGAGCTTCGTTGCTTGGATTTTTAAGGTACTCGATATGAGCATGCCCTAGTGATGAGTCCAGCAAGGTCGCAAGTCTAGACAGTGTAACGACATGAGCATTCTCTCCTGGGAGATATAAGAGATGCTGAAGTGTCGAAAACCTGTCGTGCTTGAGCAGACCTACTCCAAGTACTTCATCATTGGGAGTCTCTAGCTTCGTATTCTCCGGAGAGCTGTCTGGCCACTAGTTGGGAGTCGGTAAAGACCTTCAGGCTTTGTACACCCAGCTCATGAGAGATCCTGAGGCTTACAAGGAGTGCCTCGTATTCTGCCTGGTTATTTGTCACGACGAACTTGAAACAGAGTACGCATTCAGCTACAACTCCATCGCTGTTGGCAAGGATCAGGCCTGCATCGCTACCGCTCGCATTAGACATGCCATTGACATGGAGGATCCAGGGCTCCTCCTCGGCACCGGGCTCCTCTTGATGCTCCGTGATCATCTGCTCTGGCTCTTCGGCTAGTCTTGCGCACTTGACCATGAAGTCGGCCAACACCTGGGCCTTCTGGGATGACCTCGACCAGTACGCGATGTCGAACTTGATGAGCTTTAGTGCCCACTTGGCCAAGCATCCGGATGTATCAGGATGGCTGAGCACAGCCCTCAAGAGCTGGTCCATCAAACCATGATTGGATGCGCTTGGAAGTATGGCCTGAGACGTTGAGCAGACATGATAAGTGAAAAAATAAGTTTTTTGGATTGGGCATACCTGATCTCAGCATCCCGGAGGAGCTTTCTGGCATAGTACACCGGCTTTTGAGCCCCGTCCTGATCCATGCAGACGAGGACTGAACTGATGACTCCAAGGGTAATCGCCAGGTATAGCAGGAGTTCCTCTCTCATCTCCGACCTGGAGAGCAGTGGTGGTGATGCCAGGAAGTCTTTAAGCTCCTCAAAGGCCATCTTGCACTTCATCCAGGTGAAGTCGCTCATCTTGCACAGCACCTTGAAGAAGGGAAGGCACGGTCCACCGACCTCGAAATGAACCGACTCAGTATGGCTATCCAGCCCGTCAAGTGCTGAACTTGCTTTCTTCGAGTCGGGTGCTCCATGTCGATGATGGCCTAGACCTTCTCCATGTTCACCTAAATACCTTTTTGGGTCACCATGAAGCCAAAGAACTTCCCCGCTGTCATGTCGAAGGTGCACTTTGCCGGGTTCGGCTTCATCTTGTGCTCTCAAAGGTTGTGGAAGGCTTCCATGAGGTCGGCTATATGGTCCAAACTCAGCTTGCTCATGATGAGCATGTCATCCACATAGACTTGCATATTCCTGCCGATCTGGTCTTTGAAGACTTGGTTGACCCGGCGCTGGTATGTGGCGCCAGCATTCTTCAAGCTAAATGGCATCATCCGATAGCAGTACGTCCCCCGGTCAGTGATGAGGCAGTGTTCTCCTCGTCCTCCAGGTGCATTCAGATATGGTTATATCCAAAGAATGCATCCATAAAGGAGAGCAAGCGGTGCCCCGAGGTGGTGTCCACTTGTTAGTCAATTTTTAGTAGAAGGAAGCTATCCTTAGGGCAGGCTTGGTTGAGATCGGAGTAGTCTACATAGATCCTCCACTTTTCATTATTCTTCTTTACCATAACCACATTTGCCAGCCAGCTTGGATATTGCACTTCTCGAACAAAGCCGGCTGAGAGGAGTTTATCCACCTCCTCGTTGATTGCCCTTTGCCTCTCGGGTATGAAACTTCTCTTCTTTTGCCGGACAGGGCATTACTTTGGATCGATGCTTAGTTTGTGGGTTATGATCTCTGGTGGGATCCCGGGCATGTCGATCATCATCCAGGTGAACACATCAGTGTTTGCCTGGAGAAACTCCAGAAGGTGGCCCGTTCATCATCTTGTAGCTGCGCCTAATCTGCACTGTCTTCGCCAAGTCAGTTTCGAGGGGATACGATAGCAGGCTCTCAACTGGACAACCTCTGGGGTCCTGCGCTCTTTGGTCGAGGTCGTGTGCACTAGGGTCATCCTCAGCAACCTTGGCTTCAGGGACGGTTTGGAGGCAGTGTTGAATAAGCTGAGGTGCCCTCCTCATCTCCCCAACACCGTTGGGGGTTGGAAACTACACCAATAGTCGCTTTGTAGAAATGACAGCATCGAGCAGGTTGAGCCTGGGTCGGCCAAGGATCATGTTATAGGCTGAGGGGAGCCTAACAACCGTGAAGGTCATCATGACGGTACTCTATCGAGGTGGCATCCTGGTAGTAACGGGGAGGATAATCTCTCCCTCGACTCCTACGGTGATGCGTCACTGCATATGATTAGTGATTTAATTAATGTTTGTAGAGCAATGAAACCTAATTATACTTAGCATTGTACTCATCTTAATAAGATTTATGGATTATATGAAAAGGGACTATTACATGATTAGACACAACTCTAAAACTAAGAAGGAAGAAGATCTAGACAATAGGGGCTAATGATTGAGGACTTACCTTGATGAGTTTTCCAACCTCCCTATGATTCAAAACTTGAAACTACTGATGCTCTGGACTGGAGAACTTGGATAACAGTGATCAGAACCCTGGACTTGGCTTCAGCTTGTTGGTTCATTGTCAAGGGGAACCCTGTTCACAACTCAAGGACTTCGAAGGACCATGCAATGAAGATCAAAGTTAAGGTTGAAGGATGCAAACATAAAGAAGGGATGGGAGAACTTGTGAACAAAGAAAAGATAGTTGAGAAGATCTGGCCGACTCCAATGCCTTTGCCTTGAGCTTGGATGATGAATTGCTAGGGAAGAGAGTGGCTTTGGGCATGGAAGAAGAAGATAGGAAAAATTTCACACATAAAACTCAAGACAACTTCACTTCAAACTTCATTCATTTCCAAAATCCATCCCTTTTACAATGGGTGTCCAAAGGCTTAGCCTCACAAAGCTAGCTTTTGAAATTAAAAACTCCCCAAATCGAGGAGGATTACAAGGGGGTTGGAGGATTTGTGGAGAGTTTGGAGGGATGTGGGGGGGTTGGAGGATTTGGTGGAGGACTTGGAGGGATGTGGCCAACCTCCTTGAGTTTGAATCTCCCTTGTTGGCGCCAAAGGTGATGAGGTGGCTGGTGAAGTGGCACCTGATGACATGGCATGGTGAGGTGGTCTTCTACTTGGATAAGAATGACATGTGGCGCCCAGTGTCATAGTTGATGGTCCTTTTCTCTTGCTTGGTTGATGTATCTTCTCTTCTTCATGTGGTCAAATTCTGGGTCTAGAATTTGAGTCTTGTTGCTGGCTTTCATGACTTTAAGACTTGATTAGACTTAACTCAACTGAATTAGACTTAACTCAACTGAACTGACTTGACTGACCTAGACTTTAAAACTTGAAATGGACTTACAAGAAATGAAATTTTAAAAGTAATTACAGGACTCAATAAACACTCTTGATTTGAAACTCAAAATTAATTACAGGACTCTTGAAAAGGAAATGACTCTTGAAAATAAAATATTTTTGAACTAAAGGATACAAGGTAAACTAATTATCTTCGATCCAAATTGGGATAAGGCTAACCTTGTTGGAGTGAAGTTTCTTTCGGCTTCTGGTGTCCACACCAATTCTCCTGGGGTGGGCAGAACTCGACCCAGTCAAGTATGGTTCAGTTTTGCCCTAGTAATGCTCGAACAAGTCTGGGTTAAGTCTTTGCAGGTCCTCTCGAGTAATCCAAGGGTTGTCGGACTCGGTCGACCTTGCCATTGAACCAGGTATCGCTGATAGTCCTTATTCCTGGTAGTAATGATCTTGTCATCCAGGATTCTCTCAATCCTCTCTCTCTGCTCAGGTAAGGTTGGTGTGGACACTCGGAAATATGTTCACTCTCAATGAAAGTTTCTGGCTCAAAAGGCTCACTAGGTATTAGTAGTGTTCTTTGTATTCTATTATGTCTGAAACATTGAAGGTTGTACTAATACCCATATCAGGTGGAAGTTCCAAAACATATGCATTAGGCCCTATTTTCTTTAAGATCTTGAAAGGTCCCGCTCCTCGGGCATGCAGCTTCTTAATGGTTCCAGGGGGAAACCGTTCAGGGTTGAGCCAAATCATTGCATAATCCCTTCACAGAATTCTTTAGCCCTCTTATGTGAGTCAGCTAAGTTTTTATAAGTTTCATTGCTCAGGTTGATTTATTACTGATTTCTTTATGCAGATTTGTGACATGCTATGCAAAAGACTCAGCAGACTCAGAAACTTACACAAGCACTTACGAAATGCAGACTGAACTAGGCATCTTTATTGAGAGGAATTTTATTGGACTCTCTAGGGCCTAAACCTAACAGATTAATGACTCTCTAGGTTTGACCCTGGTCTGGTATGCACATGAGAATTTACCATGGGTTCCTAGCAAATGCCATAAGGTTTTCCAAAAGTAGGTAGCAAAAGAATAGGCTTTAAAGGCTCATGCAACCTAGTAATCTCATCAAAATGAAACTTAATGCTCTAAAATTAGGATAAGACTTAAGGAAAGGCAGGAAATAGGAATCCGAGTCTTGGGATAATTTAGGGAAATCTTGAAACAGACCTTGGTTACTCATGACGACCTTAAGATTTGAATATGATATACAAGCGGGATGCTTCTAGGTAGTTGAAGGTCATCAGGAAAGTCTTCTAAAATAATGATTGGGTTCTTCTCAGGTACCTGAAGGAGTTCTTATGTCGAAGCTAAAGTATTGGGTTCTTCCTGAGGACATTATCTTACGGGAACCAAGTCCTCACTAAATTTTGGTTGTTCTGATGTTTCAGGACTAGGCTCAATAATCTTTTCTTTACCAAAGGTTTCCTCAGGTAAGGTATTAAAGTTATTCTCTTCACAGTCTTCCCCTTCATATTCATCTATTAAACTTATGTTAGTCTCATACACATATTTACTAGGTTCAGACTTGCCTTCTTCCTTCCCTAGCCCTTCAGTTTGAGGATACCCTAAGTCTTGAGTATTCATGAACTCAACTTGTACTTCAGGGTTCTTACTCCTATCATTCATACGAGCTAATGGGAAGTAGGAGTTGTTTGGTCTAAGGAAAATTGTTTAGCCAGCATTTGGTTCAATTGGGCCATTAGATCATTTAGGCCTTTCAGCATGGTTTCAAGATTCGGGTCCATGGCTACACTTGACTGTGCTTGGATTGGTGAATACGGTGTCCCTGCTCTAGTTGTCATGCATGCAAATGGACTCAAGTTCGAGCTAAGGTTTCCTAGACCTAGAGCACAAATTAGAAGTCTAATTAAGTGAACCAACTAGCTAGTAGTACTTATGGGACTTAGCCAGGTAGGTGGAGGGGAGTGTAGGTCCCTGATTGCCAACCTTAGACACCAATCTGAGATTGGCCAGGTAGGCGGACCAAATCACAAGCCCTGATGCACCAATCCTAGATACCAAGCCAGTAAGCACACACCATTAGCTAACACAGTTAACTTGACCCTAACCTGAACCCAACTTGTTGGTGTCCCTAACCCACTAGGGCAATTAACGTTCTACTCAATTTTAATTAACGGGCTAGGATCGATATGCTGGTTGGTGATTTTTGGGCTAGGGACAGGTGATGAAACCCTGACCCTATGTCAAATTGATGACCTTAATTTGATTTCTCATGAGATGAATGAAATGCAAAGGTGCTGCAGAAGTGTGTTGCAATTTGAAAGTGGTGTGGAAAACGTGATGAAAAAAATGTCCAAAAATTCTGAAAAATTCATAGAGTATTTCTAACTTATATTTTTCAATGAAGATAAAAGAAAATTAAAACTAAAATCTATACTACTCTAAGCAGATCCTACAAATGAAGATAAATAAAAGGACAGAACAGAACCTAATGATAGTGTCGAACTACAGAAATTTTCATTTTTTTTATAATTTTTTTTGATAATGAAATTTAATATGGTGATAACTGACTTAAAATGGAACAAGAAAAAAAATATTTTAATAAAAAATTAGTGACTTTTCATTGGAGCTGCAGATGGATTACAGTAAATCGATACAAATTTTCAGAAAACAGAACCTAATCAAACAAGTGCAATGGCTTACCCAAACTTCAATCTAAAAAACTCATGCCGTCCGGGGCTCATTATTCCCATGGGTCGTGACAGTGTACTAGAGTACACCCACTCAGGAGGCGTGAATTTAGATCTTGCTTGGATTTAAAGAAAACTATTCTACCCTAATGCAACATGCTCTGATACCAATTTGATGCGGCACGGCATATGATTAGTGATTTAATAATGTTTGTAGAGCAATGAAACCTAATATACTTAGCATTGTACTCATCTTAATAAGATTTATGGATTATATGAAAAGGGACTATTACATGATTAGACACAACTCTAAAACTAAGAAGGAAGAAGATCTAGACAATAGGGGCTAATGATTGAGGACTTACCTTGATGAGTTTTCCAACCTTCCTATGATTCAAACTTGAAACTATTGATGCTCTGGACTGGAGAACTTGGATAACAGTGATCAGAACCCTGGACTTGGGCTTCAGCTTGTTGGTTCATTGTCAAGGGGAACCCTGTTCACAACTTAAGGACTTCGAAGGACCCTGCAATGAAGATCAAAGTTAAGGTTGAAGGATGCAAACATAAAGAAGGGATGGGAGAACTTGTGAACAAAGAAAAGATAGTTGAGAAGATCTGGCCGACTCCAATGCCTTTGCCTTGAGCTTGGATGATGAATTGCTAGGGAAGAGAGTGGCTTTGGGCATGGAAGAAGAAGATAGGAAAAATTTCACACATAAAACTCAAGACAACTTCACTTCAAACTTCATTCATTTCCAAAATCCATCCCTTTTATAATGGGCGTCCAAGGCTTTTAATAGCCTCACAAAGCTAGCTTTTGAAATTTAAAAACTCCCCAAATCGAGGAGGATTACAAGGGGGTTGGAGGATTTGGTGGAGAGTTTGGAGGGATGTGGGGGGGGTTGGAGGATTTGGTGGAGGACTTGGAGGGATGTGGCCAACCTCCTTGAATTTGAATCTCCCTTGTTGGTGCCTAAAGGGTGATGAGGTGGCTGGTGAAGTGGCACCTGATGACGTGGCATGGTGAGGTGGTCTTCTACTTGGATAAGAATGACATGTGGCGCCCAGTGGTCCTAGTTGATGGTCCTTTTCTCTTGCTTGGTTGATGTGTCTTCTCTTCTTCATGTGGTCAAATTCTGGGGTCTAGAATTTGAGTCTTGTTGCTTGCTTTCATGGCTTTAAGACTTGATTAGACTTAACTCAACTGAATTAGACTTAACTCAACTGAACTGACTTGACTGACCTAGACTTTAAAACTTGAAATGCACTTACAAGAAATGAAATTTTAAAAGTAATTACAGGACTCAATAAACACTCTTGATTTGAAACTCAAAATTAATTACAGGACTCTTGAAAAGGAAATGACTCTTGAAAATAAAATATTTTTGAACTAAAATACAAGGTAACCTAATTATCTTCGATCCAAATTGGGATAAGGCTAACCTTGTTGGAGTGAAGTTTCTTTCGGCTTCTGGTGTCCACACCATACGGAGTCACCTGTGAAGCCAACAAGGGGTGAGTGCATGGGTCTGAGCTGAGCAGAGGAAAGATTCTTCCTAGAAAAGAATCACAAAAAAGCACATCCATGGAGCTTCCACTATCAACCATGATGTTTTTATAGGATGTTTGCGATCGTCATCTCGACGGCCACAGCATCGTTGTTTACATTCTTATTTTTATCCCCCCTCCCCTTACAAAGGGAAGTACATTCTCAAAATTCCCCCCACCCCGGGCCTTCTTGGAAGCATGCTCGGCTCCCCAGTATATCATCCTCACCGGCTTCTCGGTAGGTTAGTTGTCGATGCAGGGATCGAAGAGAGTGCGACGAGTGCCTAAGGTTCCATTGAGGGTCTGCCCCCCACGAATCATTCGAGGCAGCCCCTCTTTATGAATTCTTTAATTTCCCTCCTGAGGTTGTGGCACTCCTCGGTGTCGTGGCCGTAGTTGTGGTGGAAGTTGCAGTACTTCATCCTATCGCAGCCACTTGATGGCTTCAGCAGAGGTGGGTGCCTCAGGTAGCGCTCATCCTCGATCTCCATAAGGATCTTCACCCTCGGGTGAGAGAGGAGTGAAGCTCCCTTTAGGATGGGTCTCTTCTCAGATTCAGCCTCTAGCGGGAGTTCGACGTGGCCGGTCTAGGCATCCGTGTCCCAGAGGTCTCCCCAGGAGATGGCTTCTTTAGAGGTCATCTGTCCAGCTCCCTCCTCATTCGATCCACCTCCTCGAGGCGGATATACTTCTGGACTCAGAGAAGGAGCTTAGAGTAAGTCTTGGGGGCTTTTTGTCAAGAGAGTAGGTCAGGCGGGAAGTCCTGAGCCCTCTCTTCAGTGCCAGCATGGTGACTGGCTCATCAAGGTTGTAGATCTCTAGTGCGGCAACCTTGAAGAAGGCCACGTAGTCCCATAGGAGCTCACGGTACTGCTGCCTGATAGAGAAGAGGCTATCCACCTCTCGAGGCACCTTCCGCAGGCATCGAAGTGAGAGCCACAAACTTTCGCTCCAACTGAGTGAAACAGTCGATGTTCTCTGGCTCGAGGTGGGTGAACCACACCCGAGCTGCTTTTCGAGAGTAGCAGGAAAGGTGACACAGAGGAGAGTGTCAGTCATCCCCTGGACTCTCATGAGGGCTTTGTAGCTCTAGAGATGATCCAAGGGATCAGTGGTCCCGTAGGGATCCACCTGCGGCATGCAGAACTGGCTCAGAACCAGCTCCTCTTGGACTTCTCAGGAGAAATGGGGATGGGCTTCGTAGCCCGCTGGCTCACTAGCAGAGTCCTGCAAGTTACAAACTGGTAGGTAAGCTCTGCCAGCTTGCACTCCTGCTCCTCTAGGCACTTCTCTACCATGCACCTAATGGCCTCATTCGTGGAACCCTCCGTGGAGGCGAAGGAGGTGGAGAAGGTGACATGGGATGGTGTCCATGATGGGGGTCTTACCCTTTCGACCTCGGTGGGCTCTAGTCGTTACCCCTCAAGGGTTGGGGACCGGCTCTCCCGATCGACAGATCCGGTCCGTTGTCTCGAAGTCCGCTGACTACCCCGGTCGTCGATGATGGCCCGTGGCTACAAAGGCCTTCCTTGGAAGGAATGTAGGCTATCATGGGCTATTGCGGCATGGGTCGCAGGGGTCCTTGGCTACTGGTGGTAGCCAAGGACTGGTGCTGGTGCTGGAGTTGGTGTACTGCCGCTATGAGGATTTGCATCTGCTGGGTGAGTGCGGCCAGCTGGGCATCTGTCGAAGGTGGTTGAGCTGGAGCGGGGAGCTCCCTTCTGAACTGTGTGGGTCCCCACGAGAAGGGATCTCCCACATGGCTGTGGAGACTTCTCTCACTTGCATCGTCACCATCCTCCCGGTGAGCTGTTTGCTAGGGGTTTGGATTGGATCAAAGATCATTATGCCCGTCCCCCTACCTAGCGCACCAATCTGTTGCCACCAAGATCGTCGTGGCCCGTAGCTTAGGTCGAGGCCGGAACTCACCAGCATCTTATGGGATCCTGCTTGATGGCCCGAACCTGTAAAACAGAGTCAATGACCCAAGCTGGGGATTTCGATGGTGGCACTCCGATGCTCAAGTCAGTAACGATCCAGGGGAACAGATCTGGTCAAGCCCCGAGTTTGGACTCCATGCTTGGAGGAGAAGTTGTGAAATGAAGAGTGCGAGCGGGCCGAGCTCAGATTGTGAGAGTGACAGCAGAGGAAAGCTCAAACTGGGAGGCTGTGTCTGTCTAGACCCCTCTTAGGGATTTTGCGGTAGCCTCGGCATTATCTTCCTGTGCTCTGCCCCTTCTTGCTCGTTGGACCTCACTCACCTGAAACTTCTGTGAATGTGGGTGTGTATGTGTGCCTTGCCTTACCTCGTTTGAACCTGGGAGATCCCTTTTTGCTGGGGCATTGCCCACCGCTTACCTTGGGATCTTCCCATGCTTATGGGTGCTTGCGGTGATGTTTCGTGTCATGACGAGTTGTCTTTCCATTCTAGTGACATGAAAGCTACCGTTCATGTTGACATTCCTTCTAGTCACTCGCTTTTGGGTAACTTTGTAGGATCTCGATCGACGCCGCCACCTCATGGATCCAGATCTATCGGCTGACTTTCACTTTTGGATGGTACAAACGGTTGGTGGAGAATGCAGAGCCTTGATCGGAGGATTCCTTCCACTCCAGTGAAAGTGGCCGCTTGGGTCACTATCACAGCCTGGTTGGCATCCTTTCATGGTCCTCGAGTATCGTGCCATCATCCAGGGAGAGCGGCAACCTCCTTCAGCAGCAGATCTCTTTGTCTGAGGTGGAGCCAATCTGGACAGGCGAAGCTCGACTTTGGCCTCAGCGTCTCGACTTGAAGGGGGCATGGCTGGGCAAAGGAGGGCGGAGCTTGAGTTCGAACTCGGCCACTCGACCCCAAGGGAGCATGGCCGGGCAAAGGAGGGCGGAGCTCAGCTTCGACCTTGACATCTCGACCCGAAGGGAGCGTGGCTGGGTGATGGACAGGTGGAGCACGACTTCGGTCTCGGCATCTCGATCCGAAGGGAGCGCGACCGGGCGAAGGAGTCCGGGCTAAGCATTCCATGTGGCAACTTTATCCGACGTGGCATCTATTTAGGGCCACACGTCAGCGATCCCGCCGCATCACCATGTATGCTAAAGCTATGGGCTCCTATCTTATATTATTACCTTCGGGTAATATTTTAAAGTTAGAATACCATGACCGGATATGTAAGAATATATGTACGAATATTATCATACCCTTTTTGTTACAACAAGATTTAAGATAAATGTAAGAGCAGTGGTTGCTCTATTCTTCATTACAAAAAAATATTTGGACATGGTTATTTTATAAATGTTCTTCTAACATTAGAACTCAATGATAAAATACTACTTGTTGATAACAAGAAGAGAAAGAGAGATAATGTCAATGTCACATTTCTCTGGCATTGCTGGTTAGGTCATATTAGTGATCAAGAATAAACAAATTAGTCAAAAATAATTACTTTGACCCTTATGATTTTCAATCATTAGGAACTTGTGAGTCTTGCCTCAAAGGAAAAATGACCAAGTCTCCATTCACTGGACATGGGAAGAGGGCACCTGAGTTATTGGTCTTATGCAACTGATGTGTGTGGACCTATGACAACTCAAGCCAGAGGTGGAATTCTTACTTCATCACTTTATTGATGACTTGTCTAGGTTTGGTCATGTGTATCTAATGAAACACAAGTTTGAAGCCTTTGATAAGTTTAAAGAATATCAAAGCATGGTTGAAAAATAAACTGGACATAGTATTAAAACTCTTCGTTCTGATCGAGGAGGTGAATACTTGTCTAGTGAGTTTCTAAACCATCTCAAGGACAAAGGCATAATCTCTGAATGGACCCCTCCTTATGCACCCTAATTAAATGGTGTGGCAGAAAGGAGAAATCATACTTTGTTAGACATGGTGAGGTCCATGATGAGCTTCACAGATCTTCTCATTTCCTTCTAGGGACATGCCTTGGAGACTGCTTCCTATATTTTGAATAGGTACCATCTAAGTCAGTGATTAGCACTCCATATAGTTATGGAATGGCAAAAGACCAAATCTTAAGTACTTAAAGATTTAGGATTGCTATGCTTATGTCAAGAATAATTTTGGACATAAGTTAAGTGCTAGGGCTGACAAATATAGGTGCGTTGGTTATCCTAAAGAGGGTGTTGGATACCTCTTTTATAATACTACTGAACAAAAGGTATTTGTCTGTAGACATGCTACATTCTTGGAGGAAGAATTCATCCAAGAAAAGTAGTAATTCTCACTTGAATTAAGTGAAGAACAGAACAAACACCTGATGAGTCTTCAAGTGAAATTCCTTAACCAGAAGTTCTTGTAGATCAAGAACAGCCACAATACACACCTCACTTTGAAGGTCAGAGAGGGTGTGGGGAGCACCTCTTAGATATGGCTTTGTCATCAGGGATGACAATGAAGCCAGTATCATTCAGGATGATGATCTTGTGACCTATTCGGAAGCTATCAAGAGAAAAGATTCCGATAAATGGCTAAGTGCCATAAAGTCTAAGAAGGACTCCATGCATTCCAATTAGGTATGGACCTTGGTAGATCCACTAAAGGAATTGACCCATAGGGTGTAAATGGGTCTTCAAGAAAAAGATAGGAGTAGATGGTCAAGTAGAAACCTATAAGGCCAGGCTGGTAGTAAAAAGTTTTAGACAAAAACATGGCATTGACAATGATGAAACCTTTTCACCAGTAGCCATGCTTAAGTCCATTTAGATATTGCTTGCAATAGCAGGATACCATGATTATGAAATCTAGTAGATGGATGTCAAGACTGCTTTCCTTAATGGAAATCTTAAGGAAGAAGTCTATATGACACAGCTAGAGGATTTTGTCTCAAGTGGGAGACCAAACCAAGTATGCAAGCTAAAGAAGTCCATATATGGACTAAAACAAGCATCGAGGAGTTGGAACATTTGCTTTGATGAAATAATCAAGGAATTTGGTTTGTCAAAAATGTGGATGAACCATGTGTGTATAAGAAGACAAGTGGGAGTGCACTTGTTTTCTTGGTTTTGTATGGTGATGACATACTGATCATTGGGAATGATATCCTAATATTATAATCAGTTAAACTTGGTTATCATCAAAGTTTTCCATGAAGGATTTGGGAGAAGCATCCTATATACTAGGTATAAGTATCTATAGAGATAGATCTAAGAGGATGCTAGGCTTATCTCAGTCCAGGTACATTGACTTAGTGTTGAAGAGATTCAACATGGATGGAAGTAAAATGGGTTATTTACCTATGAGTCAAGGCATACATCTCTCTAAGAAAATGTCTTCTAAGACATCAAAAGAAAGAGAAAGGATGGCTATGATTCCTTATTCTTCGGCTATAGGATCAATTATGCATGCTATGCTATGTACTAGGCCTGATGTTGCTTATGCCTTAGGCATTGTAAGTAGGTTCCAGGCAGATCCAGATGAGGATCATTAGAAAGCTGTGAAAAAATATTCTTAAGTACCTTTGAAGGACTAAAGATTTTTTCTTATTTATGGAGGATCAGAGTTGAAACTAGAAGAATATACATATTCTAGTTTTCAATCAGATATAGATGATAGCAAATCCATATCAAGGTATGTCTTCACCCTATATGGTGGTGCAGTAAGTTGGAAGAGTACAAAGCAGCCAACAGTAGCTGACTCAATCACTGAGATTGAATACAAAGCTACAAGTGAAGCGCGAAGGAAGCTATCTGGATAAAAAATTTATCATGGAATTGGACGTGATTCCTGAAGTTCAACAGCCAGTGTTGTTATACTGTGATAACACTAGAGCTGTTGCATAAGCAAAGGAATCGAGGTCACATCATAAGTCCAAGACATCATAAGATGTTTTCACCTCATTCGAGAAATCATAGAAAGACAAGATGTTATTATCGAACGAGTTGATACTAAGAACAATATAGCAGATCCATTCGCTAAAGTATTACCTCAGCAGCAATTGATCGCCACTTAGATTGTATGGGTATAAAGTACAAGGGTGATTGGCTTTATTACAAGTGGGAGATTGAAAGGAAAGTGCCTTAAAAGCCAATCTTATGTAAGGGCATTTTTGTAATCTTCCAACTCTTGTATGATATTTAATATATAATAAAGGCATATTGTTTCATCATATTACTATCTTATTTAAGATTATGATGAACCCCATAGGTTATGGCAAATGGAATTAGGGTTATGATGGAAATCATGGTAGTGAGACCTAAGTTCCAATAAATCCTAACCTAAATGTTCCTAGTCGATGGACCATCGGTTCGGGGATCGATAAGTCCAGAAATACTATCTTATCCTATGTATGCTCTGTTAAGAGGGTGGTTGGTCTCATAGTCACTTGTGTAGAGACACTAATACAAGGATAAGGGTGCTCATTAGGGTATGAGTTCACAAACTGATCCAGACCGGGACTATCTTATGGAAGTCTTACTGTCTATCAAAAGATAGATCTCAAAGTAGGAGTTGTGCATGTGGTCTTTAGACCTGTGGTCACCATGGTTCCTTGTGCACACTAAGCCATGTTTTGGTCCATACTCATTCGTGACATAAATCATGTATGGGGTGTTCTCAATATGGTGGAGGGTATGAAGGATATGAGTGGACCAACAAGGATCGATCATTCTTAGTAAGAGAAATTGTTATCCCAAGTGATCTCTTCGATTGATGACTCAAGAAGTCTTTGATCAAAGCAGGATGATTTAGAAGTGTTTCTATTCAGTCATCAGCTGAGTCTTCGTTATCAAATAGATATTCGAATGACTAAGTGCTAGGGTTTGACATTTATCCATATCCATCACTTAATCTGGATAATGGGAGATCGAAATATGAATTGCACGGTAACTTTCTACTGAAGGGTATTTTGGTACTTTTCATCAAATTTCTAATCTACCGGGTAGGCATGACACGTTGCTAGACATCAATCATGTCTTGTAGGTATTCATAAACCAATTGGATTGTTTCATGAGTCAATTCGATAGATAGATCGAATTGGCAATTTAGGTCAACTCAATTTGACCTAATTAGTCAATCGGGTTCGATTGGTTTGAATCGGCTTAAACCTAAACCTACTTGATGCGGGATAAAAAATCAAAACTAATTACTAAAATTAATAACTAATTAACAGAGAAAAATTAGAAACTATTTTTCTTATTTTTCAGATTTTAAAGAAGACTTCAAAGGAGATGGCGAAGGAAAATAATTTTACCCGTACAAGTAAACCTATAAAGCAATTAAAAAAAATTGGACCTGGTGGTTGAGAAACCATCGTAAACTAGGATCTATTCAATGATTCAAAAATTATGAGATGGAAAAAAAGTTCAGTTGTACCAACGAAGATCGCTCTCTCGATGTAGATCTGGCAGGACTCTCAAGATCGTAGCGACATGATTCAAGATCTTGTTCTAGATTTCGATCTTCTGCACGATGCTGGTTCGAGGCTAGAACACCTGATCTTGATTCCTGTTCACCTGTAACACTCAACAAAGAAAGAAACATGAATTAAATCAGTAATGGAAAGGAAAGAATGAAAGAAAGGAGGGTTTAGAAATGGTGGATTTGGTTTTCTTGATGGCTGGACAAATAGGGCCTCACACCCTTTGATGTTCCGTAGAACAAAGGAAGGGCCTCATACCCCACGATGCACACAGCAAACGAATAAAATTTGATAGAATTTCATGTATTTAATGATTATTGATTACAAAGAGGGGGTTAATGGGGTATTTGTAGACCCATAACCAGTGTTGTAAGGACACAAGACTAGACTTGTGCTCCCTTGAAATACAACTCCTAGAGTTCTACTTCTGGGCATCTTGGACTTTGCTTGTTGGGCTAATCTAGACTTCTGTATGTGAGTGGACTCTTCAGTATGGATTGAAGAAGACTAAAGAGTTTGGTGAGACTCTTGAGTTCTAAGAACTTCCAACCTGTTTTATCAAAACTCTTGAAGTAGGAAAACTTTCTAACCTTCTCCACTTGGATGACTTGAGATGACTTGGAACTCCTTGAAATGTTGACCGATTTCTTTCTGGTTTTGGCATGAAAGAATGGAGTGGGAGAGTGCCAATTTGGAGATCTCCTTCTGCTTTACTCTTCTTAAAAAAAATAAGAGGCACAAACTCCTCTTAAGTGCCGACCAAAGGGTGTTGTCATGTGGTGATGTCTTAATCTTGTTGCATGTTCAAATACAAGTGACATGCTTGTGTTGATGTCCCAAAATGAAATATCCAAATGGTGTTGTCCCAATGACATGTCCAAACATGACATGTGTTGATGTCTAAATCCTTGAAAAATGGTGCCAAGAAGAGGTTGTGACTTGGGCTAGCACATGGGTTATCTTGAGTCTTCAATTGGTGCACATGGGATGCTGTCTTGGGTCCCCTCTTATAATACAGGACTCAATGACTCAAATAATTACGTGGACTCAATGAATAACTAACCACATGATTTAACCAACTAATAACTAATTGGACCAATCATACTTAATTAGGCTTTCAAATAAAAACCTAATTAAAGTTGGTAAAAAGGGCTAATTAATTGGACCACTAAGATCCCAATTAGGTAAATAGGGTTTGACTTAATTGGGATTTTGACTCAACTTGGTAAAAAGGGTTTTATCCCAAAATAAACAAAAACTAATTACAGTTATTAAAAAAGGTTTACCCTAACTAATGCAAAATAATAAAATTTAAATAAAAATATTTACGTGTAAATAGGGTTGGGTTCAGGGTTTTACTTATAGTGATCCACAGGGATGTGGGTTCAACCTATCGATTTCTTTTAGCCCTGGTGCCTGCACCAATACTGCTGGCTAATGTTGAACATGAGGGTCACACACATTAGGTAGTGACCAAGGAAGTCATTTCATAATTTAATTAGGGTCATGGGATCCTAATTGGTTGGCTAGTTGCCCACTAGCATGTGTAGGCTAACCTAATTCCTAACCCAAGTCTATTTGGTCCAGTTGCT